>JAKOGI010004281.1:0-29821 GCA_029747015.1 Carnegiea gigantea
GTGGACCCACAACTCGAGGGCCCATGTGCTTTTGAAGCTTAAGATGTCAGCTTTAAAATAAGCCCAATTTTATTTAATTTGGACATCATTTGATTGGTCAAAATATCACTCAAAGATACGTTGTGCTGATCCAGTCCAGTCTGAGATAGGTGCATTGTTTGGGCCATAACTTTCAAACCGCTTATCCAATTGAGCAAATGAGCCCATTCTGGAAAATAGACTTCCAGGGCTTTCTAACAAGCCCAAGAACGCGTGATTTTGCCGAGTATTCTGGAAGTTATGCTCTGTTGAAGTTGAGGCAGTTGCAAGGATTAATTCTGGGAATATGAAGAGCCTTCGGTTACATGTGATTATGTGGCTGACATTGTGCACGTTTTGGAGCCTTCTAGATTGGTGTAATCAGCTAAGAAATCCTAGCATATTCCTTGTAACCTCCCCCACCCCTGTTATGATTTGTCTTTCCATTTATCTTAGTCTTTTCATTTTACTAGTTTTAATTGTTAGGAGTTATTTGAGTCTTTTGATTGTCTTTTGCTGAGTCTATAAAAGGGGAGGGGCATGTGAAGCTAATCATTCAGCATTGTAAGAGATTTCCAAAGTAATACAAGCACCTTTGCGAGTGATTCTCATTTGTGTCTCAAAATTCCTAGTTCTATATCTTGAATTTGGCTCATTCAAGTGGTGTTCTAGGTTCTCTTCCTTTTCCAATTGGAGTGATTCCTTGGTTAAGACAAGAGAATTAGCCAAAGATCAAGTCATTGAGTGGCTCCGTGAAGGATTATCTTAATTACAAGGTCTTGTTTATCCTTGTTCTTTTTGTTATTATTCTTCAAACCATCTCAAACTATCTTCCACCATATTCACTTTTCTTTGGTTGATTCTTGTTTAGTTTGAGTTTTAGTTGATTTGGTTCACTTACCACCCACATCTACATCAATTGGTATCAGAGCCAAGGCTTTTAAGTGACCCACATCATACCCAAACACATCCCAAAAGCCAAAATACAAAAAAAAAAAAAGAGGCACAAACCGGCAATCCGAAGTCTTGAAGACCAGAGAAGCAGCACGGTGCCCCCGTGCCACAACACACGACCGTGCCATATTCTTTTTCCAGGAATCTTCAAGTCGAGACGGAGCACGTTGCCCCCGTGCCGCCAAGCACGACCGTGCCACTCTACTTTTCTGCATTTTCTTCAGCCGAAGCATAGCACGGCCTGACCGTGCCCCCTTGCACGACCGGGCCACTTTCCCTGCTGCATATTCTTCCTTCAACGCATCTCCAACATGTCTACAAAGTCCACAAGAAGCGACCAAGCACGTGTGGAAGAGTTAGAAGCACACCTCACTTATCTTCGAACTCAACTTGGGCAACTTTTGGAGGAGAAAAGAAGGTGGGTTCATAGCCCCACTCCCTCTCGTCCTCATGAACCGGTGGTTGAATCTGAAGAGGAAGTCCATCACTCCCATGCCAATTCAAGTGATGAGGAACCCCCAAGGAGACGAAGGCAAGGAGGAAATATTGGTGGTGGCCGAATTGACATCCCCGAATTTGAAGGCCAACTTGATCCGGACTTATTTCTCGATTGGTTGCACACCATTGAGAGGATCTTTGAATATGAGGACATCCCGGAAGATAAGAAGGTAAGGCTTGTAGCCCTTAAACTCAGAAAATATGCTTCAATCTGGTGGGCTAACCTTGGAGCGAAAAGAGCAAGAAACGGGAAAGGGAAAATCAGAACTTGGGCCAAAATGAAAGAAAACTCAAGGCCAAGTTTCTTCCCTCTCACTATGTGCAAGACAATTATCTCAAGCTCCATCGACTCAAGCAGGGATCCAAGAGTGTGGAAGAATACACTCGGGAGTTTGAACAACTCCTACTCAAATGCGATTTGAGAGAAGACGACTCACAAACCTTGGTAAGATACTTGACCGGTCTTGATGAGTCCATTGCTCATGTAATTGAGTTGCAGCCCTATTCATCCCTAGATGACTTGAGTTCTCTAGCCTACAAGGTAGAGCAACAAAAGAAATCAAAGGGAAAGAGTGTCCTTTCCAAGCCTCTCTCTCGTCCTTACCCCACACAAAAGCCTCCGTACTACCCTCCTCGTCCACAAAATCCCCCACCTCCACAAACCAAAACACCACTCCAACCCCTCCAAAACCCTCCACACAAGAGCCCAAATCAAAGGACAAGGTTCGTTGCTTTCGATGTCAAGGCATGGGACACTATGCATCTGAGTGTCCAAACAGGAGGATTGTTTCCCTAGCGGAGTACCAAGAAGCATGTGATGAACATGCCTATGATGAAGAGGAAGGAGAGCACTTTGAAGAAGGAAGTTTGGAAGAAGTTGAGGAAGGCCCCGATGAAGGAGAGTTGCTTGTTATCCGCCGGGCCTTGAGTGGAATTGCCACTCAAAAGGACATGGAGCAAAGAGAAGCCATTTTTTCACACCAGGTGTACCGTAGGAGACAAGGTTTGTTCCCTTATCATTGATGGAGGTAGTTGTGCTAACGTTGCCTCAAAGACTATGGTGGACAAACTCAAGCTGCAAGTCTCTCCTCGTCGAAATCCCTACACCATACAATGGTTGAATCAAGGCAAAGGTTTGCAAATTACTCACCGTTGTCTTGTTTCTTTTTCAATTGGGAAAAACTATAAAGATGAGATTTGGTGTGATATTGTCCCCATGGATGCTTGCCATATATTATTGGGTAGACCATGGCTTTTTGATAGAAGTGTCATCCATGATGGCCGAATGAACACTTACTCTTTTCTCAAGGACCGTAAGAAAATCACTCTTACCCCTCTCAAAAGTCCTTCCCCCTCTAAGCCAAAAGACAATCCTCATTTGGAAGTCTTCTTTACTACTCTTCTCAAATCTGAGCACCATGAGTCTTTTAAAGACTTGATACTTTTACAAGAAGAGTCTAAGCCATCATCTCCCTCACATCCACTACTCACCCCTCTTCTACAAGCCTATCACCATGTTTTTCCACAAGAAATTCCATATGGCCTTCCCCCTCCAAGATCTATCCCACACAAGATAGACCTCGTTCCAGGATCCGTACTTCCAAACAAGCCGGCATACCGGATGTCTCCAAGTGAAACTCAAGAAGTCCAAAGACAAGTGGATGATCTCTTGTCCAAGGGTTTAATTCGGGAAAGTCTAAGCCCATGTGCCGTGCCCGCCCTCCTTGTTCCTAAGAAGGATGGTAGCATGCGTATGTGTTTTGATAGCCGGGCAATAAACAAGATCACTATCAAGTACCGGTTTCCTATTCCCCGATTGGAAGATCTATTGGATGAATTACATGGAGCCGCTATCTTTTCTAAGATTGATCTTAGAAGTGGGTATTATAAGATTCGTATTTTTGAAGGTGATGAATGGAAAACCGCCTTTAAGACTAAAGGAGGTTTATATGAGTGGCTTGTAATGCCATTCGGGCTTACTAATGCCCCGAGCAATTTTATGAGACTCATGAACCAAGTTCTCAAGCCCCTCATTGGAACTTGTGTTGTCGTTTACTTTGATGATATCTTGGTCTATAGCAAGACCGAGGAGGAGCATGCCAAGCATTTGCAACAATTTTTGGAGATTCTTTCACAAGAACAACTTTATGGCAATATGGAGAAATGCTTTTTCTTCACTCCTCAAGTGGTATTCTTGGGTTTCATTGTTTCCGCCCAAGGGCTCCAAGTTGATGAAAGCAAGATCAAGGCTATTCAAGAGTGGCCAACTCCTACATCCGTCACTCAAGTAAGGAGTTTTCATGGCCTAGCCTCATTTTACCGGAGGTTCATTAGAAATTTCAGCACTATCGTGGCTCCTATGACCGAGGTAATTAAAGGCAAAGAGTTTTCATGGAATGAGCAAGCACAACAAGCTTTTGAAGAGATCAAGAAGAAGCTCACTAGTTCCCCCGTTCTAGCCTTGCCTGACTTTACCAAAGTCTTTGAAGTAGAATGTGATGCATCCGGGGTAGGAATTGGAGCTGTCCTATCTCAAGAGAGGAGACCCATTGCCTTTTTTAGTGA
Source organism: Carnegiea gigantea (assembly GCA_029747015.1). Lineage (NCBI taxonomy): Eukaryota > Viridiplantae > Streptophyta > Magnoliopsida > Caryophyllales > Cactaceae > Carnegiea > Carnegiea gigantea. The sequence continues at coordinate 4,036 of JAKOGI010004281.1, forward strand.
GAAGCTCAACGATGCCAAGAAGAAGTACTCCACCTATGACAAGGAGTTTTATGCAATCATTAGAGCATTGGAGCATTGGCGTCATTACTTAGTTGGAGGTGAGTTCATCCTTCATTCCGACCATGAAGCTCTCAAATACATTCAAGGACAACACAAGCTCAACCCTAGACATGCTAAATGGGTAGAGTATCTTCAGTCCTTCCACTTCACTATCCAACATAAGGCGGGTACTCTCAACAAAGGAGCTGATGCATTGTCAAGAAGGTACTTATTACTCTCCACTTTGAGTACTAAAGTACTTGGGTTTGAAGTTGTTAAAGATTTGTACCCAAAAGATGATGATTTCAAGGACATTTTTGAGAAGTGTCTTAAACACCCCCATGGGTTGTTCCACTTAGAAGATGGGTTCCTATTCAAAGGTTCACGCCTTTGTATACCTCAATGTGGATTTCGTGAACTGCTTATCCAAGAGCTGCATGGAGGAGCCCTAGCTGGCCATTTTGGTGTTGAGAAGACTAGATCAATGTTGAAGGAACACTACTATTGGCCTAAGATGTCAAGAGATGTAGAGCATTTCATCAAAAGATGTTCTACTTGTCAAATGGCTAAGAGCCATTCTTTGCCCCAAGGATTGTATTCTCCACTCCCCATTCCTCAAGCCCCTTGGGAAGATATTAGCCTGGATTTTATCACGGGTTTGCTAGAACCCAAAGGAACAAAGACTCCATTATGGTGGTTGTGGATCGATTCTCCAAGATGGCGCATTTCATCCCTTGCCACACCACTAATGATGCTACTCAAGTGGCTAATCTTTACTTCAAGGAGATTGTGAGACTACATGGCATTCCAAAGAGCATGGTATCTGATCGGGACTCCAAGTTTCTTAGTCATTTTTGGCTAACTCTATGGCGCAAATTGGGTACTCAACTCAAGTTTAGCACTACTTGTCATCCCCAAACTGATGGACAAACTGAAGTCACCAATAGGACTTTGGGTACCTTACTTAGAGTCCTAGTGAAGAAGCATTTGAAGAATTGGGATGAGTTGCTACCACATGCCGAGTTTGCATTCAATCGAGTGCCTAGTAAGTCGACCCAACTCTCTCCATTTCAAGTTGTGTATGGCTACAATCCCAAGAGTCCCTTGGATCTTGTTCCCATTCCAACTCCCACAAAATTTAGTTGGGAAGCTGAAAAAAGAGCCAAGGAGATCCAAGATCTTCATGCAAGAGTTAGAGATAACATTGCCAAGGCTAATGAAAGAGCCATGCAAAGCGCCAACAAGCATCGCAAGGAGGTACATTTTCAACCAGGAGATTTGGTATGGATTCACATGAGGAAGGAGCGTTTCCCTTCAAAGAGAAAATCTAAGTTGATGCCGCGTTCCGATGGTCCATTTGAAATCCTTGAGAAGGTTGGGCCCAATGCATACAAGGTTGATCTACCTGGAGATTATGGAGTTTCGGCTACCTTCAATGTCTCCGATCTTAGCCCCTATTTCGATGATGAGCCCCTTCCTAGTTTGAGGGCAAACTTTCACTTACCCGGGGGGAATGATGGAGACCATCGTGAGAAGCCCAAGGACCATCAAGCTCAGCCCAAGGAGGATTCACTCAAGCTTCAAGAGGTCAAGGAAGGTGCCAAACTTTGCCGGAAATTGGCGTTCATGCCCGAAGAGGTAGTGCCGCCTTCATCCAGAAATTTCCCGATTTTTGTGTGCACTTTTGGCCTACCTAACGTGGACCCACAACTTGAGGCTCCACATGGTTTTGAAGCTTAAGATGTCAGCTTTAAAATAAGCCCAATTTTATTTAATTTGGACATCATTTGATTGGGCAAAATATCACTCAAAGATACGTTGTGCTGATCCAGTCCAGTCTGAGATAGGTGCATTGTTTGGGCCATAACTTTCAAACCGCTTATCCAAATTGAGCAAATGAGCCCATTCTGGAAAATAGACTTCCAGGGCTTTCTAACAAGCCCAAGAACGCGTGATTTGGCCGAGTATTCTGGAAGTTATGCTCTGTTGAAGTTGAGGCAGTTGCAAGATTAATGCTGGGAATATGAAGAGTCTTAGGTTACATATATTTGTGTGGCTGATATTGTGCACGTTTTAGATGCTTCTAGATTGATGTAATCAGCTGCAAAAATCCTAGAATATTCCTTGTAACCTCCCCCACCCCCTTTTATGATGTGTCTTTTCATTTTTCTTAGACTTTTCATTAGCTAGTTTTAATTGTTAGGAGTTATTTGAGTCTTTTGATTGTCTTTTGCTGAGTCTATAAAAGGGGAGGGGCATGTGAAGCTAATCATTCAGCATTGTAAGAGATTTCCAAAGTAATACAAGCACCTTTGAGAGTGATTCTCATTTGTGTCTCAAAATTCCTAGTTCTATATCTTGAATTTGGCTCATTCAAGTGGTGTTCTAGGTTCTCTTCCTTTTCCAATTGGAGTGATTCCTTGGTTAAGACAAGAGAATTAGCCCAAGATCAAGTCATTGAGTGGCTCCGTGAAGGATTATCTTAATTACAAGGTCTTGTTTATCCTTGTTCTTTTTGTTATTATTCTTCAAACCATCTCAAACTATCTTCCACCATATTCACTTTTCTTTGGTTGATTCTTGTTTAGTTTGAGTTTGAGTTGATTTGGTTCACTTACCACCCACATCTACATCACCTAACTAAACTTGGTTGGAGTAGGGAGGGGTATGAGGTCAATAGGAGTACAAGGGTTGAACCCATAGACAACTTGGAATGGAGAAAGGCCCGTGGCTTTGCTTGGCGCTCGATTGTAGGCAAACTTGGCATGGCTAAGCAACTCGTCCCAACCCTTTGTGCTCTTCTTGGCTAGGACCCTCAACAAAGTACCCAAGGGCCTATTGGTGACCTCGGTTTGGCCATCCGTTTGGGGGTGACATGATGTGCTAAATTTGAGATGAGTGCCCATCTTCTTCCATAAAGTGAGCCAAAAATGACTCATGAACTTGCTATCCCGGTCGGATACCATGCTCTTGGGAATGCCATGGAGCCTCATAATCTCCTTAAAGTAGAGACTAGCAATTTGAGTGGCATCATGAGTGGTATGGCATGAGACAAAGTGTGCCATCTTGGAGAACCGATCAACTACCACCATGATGGAGTCCTTGTCTCTTTGTGTCCTTGGAAGGCCGGTAATGAAGTCTAAACTCACATCCTCCCAAGGAGCTTGTGGGACCGGTAAGGGTGAGTAAAGGCCTTGAGGCAAGACATGGCTTTTGGCAAGTTGACAAGTAGAACACCGTTTAACATAATGCTCAACATCCTTGGCCATCTTGGGCCAATAGTAGTGTTCTTTCAACATGAGTGTGGTCTTCTCAGTGCCAAAGTGGCCGGCCAAAGCCCCTCCATGGACTTCTTTAATCAAAAGCTCCCTAATACCTCCTTTGGGAACACATAGCCGGTTCCCTTTGAATAAGAACCCCTCTTGAATGTGAAATGGGCCATGGGGGTGCCGTGAGCATACTTCAAAGGTCTCTTTGAAGTCTTCATATTTGGGGTACAACTCTTTGATCAATTCAAACCCAAGGACTCTTGAATCAAGGGATGAGAGGAGGAGATATCTCCTAGACAAAGCATCCGCACCCTTGTTTAAGTGCCCAGACTTGTGGTGGATCACAAAGTGGAAAGCTTAAAGATATTCCACCCATTTAGCATGCCTTGGGTTGAGCTTATGTTGCCCTTGTATGAACTTGAGCGCCTCATGATCCGAATGGAGGATGAATTCTCCTCCCACCATATAGTGTCTCCAATGTTCCAAGGCCCTTACTATGGCGTAAAACTCCTTATCATATGTTGAATATTTTCGCTTGGCCTCATTGAGTTTCTCACTAAAGTAAGCTAAGGGCCGGCCTTCTTATGATAGGACCGCCCCTATGCCCACTCCCGAAGCATGACACTCAACCTCAAATATCTTGGAGAAGCTTGGAAGAGCAAGTATGGGTGCACTAGTGAGCTTCTCCTTGACATCTTCAAAGGCGGCTTGGGCCTTTTCATTCCACTCAAACTTCTTGGACTTGAGTATCTCGGTCAAAGGAGCCATGATTGTGCTAAAATTCTTGACAAACCTCCGATAGAAAGAGGCTAGGCCATGAAAACTTCTCACTTGGTGGATAGATGAAGGAACCGGCCATTCTCGGATGGATTGGACTTTGCTCTCATCAACGTGTATTCCGTGGGCCGAAACAACATACCCTAAGAAAACAACTTGGGGAGTGAAGAAGTGACATTTCTCCAAGTTGCCATATAACTTCTCTTGGGAGAGAACTTCAAGAACTTGTTGGAGGTGATTAGCATGCTCCCCCTCACCTTGGCTATAAACCAAGATGTCATCGAAATAGACCACCACAAACCTTCCGATGAAAGGCTTGAGGACTTGATTCATTAGACGCATGAAAGTACTTGGAGCATTAGTAAGGACGAATGGCATGACCAACCATTCATATAGTGATGGAAATCCCTCCATCCCTTTTGTTAAAAAAGAATCAAATCAAATTAGGTAATCCTATTATGCTGGTTTAAGGATGAATAAATCATCCAAGTTTTGATTAAACATTGAAACTACAGGGCAAGGGTTAAATCCAGCAGCTAACCCGTTTTTGTGTGCTTAATTTCTCAAACATACTAAGGGTTTATGTCTAATATTTTTTTGATGGATTTGAAGATCAAGATGTTAGCTTTCCAACAAATCAAGTTTCATCCAATTTGGCCTTCATTTGGTCGTTCAAATCAGCAATTAAACCCAAGGTGTCAAAACTGCCCAGCAGGGCCAGGATGAACCCGGTTTTGTTCTTTTTATTTCTTATGATATAGTTTAGCTCAAGTCTTGAATTTTTACATATTTTTGGTCCCCAAGATCTTAGCTTTCATTTCCAATTGGAATTACCAGATTTGGAGTTCAATTGGTTAGTGAACTAAGCTAATTAGTAAACCTGTGCTATTTTGGAGTCCAATCTGCACGGTTTGGGAAATCAGGCTGATTCAAGGGGAAAATGACGTCCAATTGCTATGATTCAAAAAGGAGGGTAATCTAGACATCTTGAAATTTCCAACCATGTAAAAAACGTAGCAATTAGTCATCATTTGATGTGTCAAACATGCGTTGCAACTGGAGGTAGAAACCGGCTGCTTGACACCCGGTTGCTTAGCCTGGTGGTTTTCCTCCTTCAAGGGGTTTGCTTAAGGTGGAAGGCTGCCAAGCAGGTTATTTTGAGCTGCTTGATTAAGCACCACTCAGCTACTTGAGAGAGAGACACGTGGAGCTAGTGAAACGCCACCATTTTGCAAGCTCTCATTTGACCACTCAAGCATGACATGGCACACATGCAATTTTCAGTCCTTTTGAGGTGGCAGCCATGCTCTCTTACCTTCTTTGAAGGGAAATTGAGTCAACAAGTTTCTTAATACTTAAGAAAGAGTTTAAGAAGGAAATCTTGTGTTTTGTAGCTTAAACTTTCAGCTTATGTATGTTTTAGCTTAAACCATGTATTACTAAGCATAGGATTAGTTTAATGACTTTCCTTGCCTAGAAGGAAAGCTCTTTTCATGTAATCACAAGGGTATATAAGTGCCTTGGCTGCTCTTTTGTTAAACAAGAAGTTTGAGTATTGAAGTTGAGAGTAAAGACTTTGTGTCTTGAGATTTCTTAAACACTTAACTTGCTTATCCTTAATTGTGCCCGATTAAGGTGGTGACCAAGTGAGTCTTGATCTTGATTAGGTGGTGTATCTTATCCTAATCCAAGATTAAGGGCCCTAAGCTAAGTGATTAGTGGTGTATCTTATCTAATCACAAGGCTTAGAACTATCCAGATTCCATCGAATTCACTTAAAGTTCATGAAGTTAGCTTTGGGTTCCTTAAACCAAAGCTCTCCTTTTTCATGTTCTAATCAGTGAACTTCATTCCCACATCTTCTTTTTCTTTTCATATTCATTTCAAGCTTAATCAAGGCCAAGAATTCTTGCTTTGATTCAGTTTTGAGCCCAAACACAAAAGCCATCTCAAAAACCGTGAAAATCACAAACTAGGCGTGCTTAGGCAGCAAGTTGGCACGGTGCCCCCGTGCCTTGAAGCACGCCCGTGCCACCCCTGGTTCGTGAGTTTCCCACTTGTTTTGGTTGTGTTCCTGTTGTAAGTTAGCTTGGGGTGTTCCTACCCTTGAGACTTACATCATTTTTGGTATCAGAGCAAGTTCAGATCCTTGCCTGAACCCCACGCTCCCAAATTAAATCCAAACATAAACAGCCTACTTACGTTTCAAATCAATCCACAAAGAACCCTAGACCTCATCCTTCATGCCGTCTTCAAAGAACTTGGAGAAAGAACTAGCTCTTATTGATATTGGATATGCTTGCTTTGCAATTCCAAAATTTCATGGCGAAAAGGAAGAGTTCACAAGTTGGTTATCTAAGGTGGAACGAGTTTTTGCTTGTTGTATCCTTAATGACCAACAGAAGTTCGAAGTGGTTATTTTAAGATTGAGAGGTTGTGCACTTCAGTGGTGGAATAAATATAAGTTTGAGCGAAAAAAGAAAGGAAAAGAAAAGGTGAGGACTTGGAAGAAATTGAGTAGTAAGTTGAAGGGTTCCTTTTACCCATCCACTTACATGCCCATGAAAGAAAGTATCTCCGTTAAGCTCACGGGTTCATTCCCTTCCCCCCCACAAAAAGAACCAACCCCACAAATGATCTTTCCCCCACAACCTAGGAGGTGTCTCAAGTGCCAAGGGCTTGGACACTTAGCCACGGATTGCCCAAACAACAAAGTCATTACCTCGGAAGAAAGGAAAGCCGTGAGAAAGGAGGAAAATCAGGAGGAAAAGAAGATGCCCTTAGTGGAAGAACCGAAGGAGGTTGAATTAGAGGAGGAAAAAGAAGAGGATGAAGAAGATGATCTTGAGGAGATAGAGATTAAGGCAAATAAAGGTGCCATGCTCACTTTAAACATCCACCATCCACCTAGAAGCCATAAGCATCTCATCCTTCCCACCACTTTTCATAAACCACCATCATTTTTTTCCACTCCACCCACACCTAAAACACTCAACCCAAATTTCTGTCAATCCATTTCAAAACCATTACTAAAAGCTCCTAATTTTGAGTTAAGAGCATTTGAAGAATTGGTTCGAAGCAAGTCCAAGAAGTCCCCTACATCCACCATTCCAATCAACAAGGGGAAGGTAAAGAAGAAAGTCTCTAAGTTCAAAAGAGACTTGTTTTCATGGTTGATTTTATTTCAACCAGAATTGAGCAAAAAGAGGAGTTCATTACCTACTATGATTTGAGGGTAAATCATTTTTAATAAGGGGAGTATGATGGAAATCCCACCATCCCTTTTGTTAAAAACGAATCAAATCAATTAGGTAATCTTATTATGCTGGTTTAAGGATGAATAAATCATCCAAGTTTTGGATAAACATTGAAACTGCAGGGCGAGGGTTAAATCCAGCAGCTAACCCGTTTTTGTGTGCTTAATTTCTCAAACATACTAAGGGTTTACGTCTAATATTTTTTGATGGATTTGAAGATCAAGATGCTAGCTTTCCAACAAATCAAGTTTCATCCAATTTGGACTTCATTTGGTCGTTCAAATCAGCAATTAAACCCAAGGTGTCAAAACTGCCCAGCAGGGCCAGGATGAACCGGGTTTTGTTCTTTTTATTTCTTATGATATAGTTTAGCTTAAGTCTTGAATTTTTACATATTTTGGGTCCCCAAGATCTTAGCTTTCATTTCCAATTGGAATTACCAGATTTGGAGTTCAATTGGTTAGTGAACTAAGCTAATTAGTAAACCTGTGCTGTTTTGGAGTTCAATCTGCACGGTTTTGGGAATCAAGCTGATTCAAAGGGCAAATGACGTCCAAATGCTACGATTCCAATTGGAGGGCAAACTAGACATCTTGAGGGCAAACTAGACATCATGTAAGAAACGTAGCAATTAGTCATCATTTGAGGTGTCAAACATGCGTTGCAAGTGGAGGCAGAAACCGGCTGCTTGACACCCGGTTGCTTAGCCTGGTGGTTTTCCTCCTTCAAGGGGTTTTCTTAAGGTGGAAGGCTGCCAAGTAGGTCATTTTGAGCTGCTTGATTAAGCACCACTCAGCTACTTGAGAGAGAGACACGTGGAGCTAGTGAAACGCCACCATTTTGCAAGCTCTCATTCGACCACTCAAGCATGACATGGCACACATGCAATTTTCAGTCCTTTGAGGTGGCAGCCATGCTCTCTTACCTTCCTTGAAGGGAAATTGAGTCAACAAGGTTTCTTAATACTTAGGAAAGAGTTTAAGAAGGAAATCTTGTGTTTTGTAGCTTAAACTTTCAGCTTATGTATGTTTTAGCTTAAACTGTGTATTACTAAGCACAGGATTAGTTTAATGACTTTCCTTGCCTAGAAGGAAAGCTCTTTTCATGTAATCACAAGGCTATATAAGTGCCTTGGCTGCTCTTTTGTAAAACAACAAGTTTTGAGTATTAAAGTTGAGAGCAAAGACTTTGTGTCTTGTGATTTCTTAAACACTTACCTTGCTTATCCTTAATTGTGGCCGATTAAGGTGGTGACCAAGTGAGTCTTGATCTTTGGTTAGGTGGTGTATCTTCTCCTAATCCAAGATTAAGGGCCCTAAGCTAAGTGATTAGTGGTGTATCTTATCTAATCACAAGGCTTAGAACTATCCAGATTCCATTGAATTCACTTAAAGTTCATGAAGTTAGCTTTGGGTTCCTTAAACCAAAGCTCTCCTTTTTCATGTTCTAATCAGTGAACTTCATTCCTCTCTTTTCTTTTTCTTTTCATATTCATTTCAAGCTTAATCAAGGCCAAGAATTCTTGCTTTGATTCAGTTTTGAGCCCAAACACAAAAGCCATCTCAAAAACCGTGAAAATCACAAACTAAGCGTGCTTAGGCAGCAAGTTGGCACGGTGCCCCCGTGCCTTGAAGCACGACCGTGCCACCCCTGGTTCGGGAGTTTCCCACTTGTTTTGGTTGTGTTCCTGTTGTAAGTTAGCTTGGGTTGTTCCTACCCTTGAGACTTACATCATTTTGGTATCAGAGCAAGTTCAGATCCTTGCCTGAACCCCACGCTCCCAAATTAAATCCAAACACAAACAGCCTACTTACATTTCAAATCAATCCACAAAGAACCCTAGACCTCATCCTTCATGCCATCTTCAATGAACTTGGAGGAAGAACTAGCTTTTATTGATATTGGATATGCTTGCTTTGCAATTCCAAAATTTCACGGCGAAATGGAAGAGTTCACAGGTTGGTTATCTAAGGTGGAACGAGTTTTTGCTTGTTGTATCCTTAATGACCAAGAGAAGTTCAAAGTGGTTATTTCAAGATTGAGAGGTTGTGCACTTCAGTGGTGGAATAAGTACAAGTTTGAGCGAAAAAAGAAGGGAAAAGAGAAGGTGAGAACTTGGAAGAAATTGAGTAGTAAGATGAAGGGTTCCTTTTGCCCATCCACTTACACGCCAATGAAAGAAAGTATCTCCATTAAGCCCACGAGTTCATTCCCTTCCACCCCACAAAAAAAACCAACCCCACAAATGATCTTTCCCTCACAAGTTAGAAGGTGTCTCAAGTGCCAAGGGCTTGGACACTTAAACACGGATTGCCCAAACAACAAAGTCATTACCTCGGAAGAAAGGAAAGTCGTGAGAAAGGAGGAAAATCAGGAGGAAAAGAAGATGCCCTTAGTGGAAGAACCGAAGGAGGTCGAATTAGAGGAGGAAAAAGAAGAGGATGAAGAAGATGATCTTGAGGAGATAGAGACTGAGGAAAATAAAGGTGATGTGCTCACTTTAAACATCCACCATCCACCTAGAAGCCATGAGCATCTCAGCCTTCGCACCTCTTTTCATGAACCACCATCATTTTTTTCCACTCCACCCACACCTAAGACACTCAACCCAAATTTTGTGTCAATCCATTTCAGAACCATTACTAAAAGCTCCTAATTTTGAGTTAAGAGCATTTGAAGAATTGGTTCGAAGCAAGTCCAAGAAATCCCCTACATGCACCATTCAGATCAGCAAGGAGAAGGTAAAGAAAAAAGTCTTTAAGTTCAAAAGAGACTTGTTTTCATGGTTGATTTTATTTCAACCAGAATTGAAGCAAAAAGAGGAGTTCATTACCTACTATGATTTGAGGGCAAATCATTTTTTACAAGGGGAGTATGATGGAAATCCCTCCATCCCTTTTGTTAAAAAAGAATCAAATCAATTAGGTAATCTTATTATGCTGGTTTAAGGATGAATAAATCATCCAAGTTTTGATTAAACATTGAAACTACAGGGCAAGGGTTAAATCCAGCAGCTAACCCGTTTTTGAGTGCTTAATTTCTCAAACATACTAAGGGTTTACGTCTAATATTTTTTGATGGATTTGAAGATCAAGATGTCAGCTTTCCAACAAATCAAGTTTCATCCAATTTGGACTTCATTTGGTCGTTCAAATCAGCAATTAAACCCAAGGTGTCAAAACTGCCCAGCAGGGCCAGGATGAACCCGGTTTTATTCTTTTTATTTCTTATGATATAGTTTAGCTTATGATGGAGACCATCGTGAGAAGCCCAAGGACCATCAAGCTCAGCCCAAGGAGGATTCACTCAAGCTTCAAGTGGTCAAGGAAGTTGCCAAACTTTGCCGGAAATTGGCGTTCATGCCCGAAGAGGTAGTGCCGCCTTCATCCAGAAATTTCCCGTTTTTTGTGTGCACTTTTGGCCTACCTAACGTGGACCCACAACTTGAGGCTCCACATGGTTTTGAAGCTTAAGATGTCAGCTTTAAAATAAGCCCAATTTTATTTAATTTGGACATCATTTGATTGGGCAAATATCACTCAAAGATACGTTGTGCTGATCCAGTCCAGTCTGAGATAGGTGCATTGTTTGGGCCATAACTTTCAAACCGCTTATCCAAATTGAGCAAATGATCCCATTCTGGAAAATAGACTTCCAGGGCTTTCTAACAAGCCCAAGAACGCGTGATTTGGCCGAGTATTCTGGAATTTATGCTCTGTTGAAGTTGAGGCAGTTGCAAGGATTAATGCTGGGAATATGAAGAGTCTTAGGTTACATATATTTGTGTGGCTGATATTGTGCACGTTTTAGATGCTTTTAGATTGATGTAATCAGCTGCAAAAATCCTAGAATATTCCTTGTAACCTCCCCCACCCCCTTTTATGATGTGGCTTTTCATTTTTTCTTAGACTTTTCATTAGCTAGTTTTTAATTGTTAGGAGTTATTTGAGTCTTTTGATTGTCTTCTGCTGAGTCTATAAAAGGGGAGGGGCATGTGAAGCTAATCATTCAGCATTGTAAGAGATTTCCAAAGTAATACACGCACCTTTGAGAGTGATTCTCATTTGTGTCTCAAAAATTCCTAGTTCTATATCTTGAATTTGGCTAATTCAAGTGGTGTTCTAGGTTCTCTATCTTTTCCAATTGAGTGATTCCTTGGTAAGACAAGAGAATTAGCCCAAGATCAAGTCATTGAGTGGCTCCGTGAAGAATTATCTCAATTACAAGATCTTGTTCTATCCCTTTTTCTTGTGTAGTGAAGTTCTTCATCCATCTCATCCCTCTTTCATTTCTCTTTCCAATTTGGCTTATTTGAGTTGGAGTTTGATTTGGTTCACTTACCACCCACATCTACATCAGCTGAGTTGAAGGAAACCCACCGGTGAAGGCACTCCTAAGATCAATCTTAGAGAAAACAGTGGCCCCATGCAACTCATCAAGTAGGTTCTCCAACCTAGGGATGGGGTAGCGGTACTTAATAGTAATCTTGTTGATAGCCCTACTATCCACACACATCCTCATGCTTCCATCCTTCTTTGGAACCAATAAGGCCGGAACGGTACATGGACTCAAACTCTCCCGAATCATTCCTTTGGCCAAAAGTTCATCCACTTGTCTTTGGATTTCTTGGGTTTCTTGTGGGTTCATTCTATAGGCCGGTTGATGGAGTCCTACCTAGCCAAGACCTTGGTCAAGATGTATCAAGTCCAAGTCGTCCAAAAACAAGGTCCCAAACCAAGAAGATGGCTCACCTTTGGCAAGGAATCGAAGACAGCACAAACGGGTTAACCGGTCAGCATAAGCCCGGTTTTGTGCATCAGATTTCCTAAGCCATATGATGGCTTAAGGCCAATATTTTTGCGTTTTTGGAATCCTCAGGATGTTAGCTTTCAACTCCAGGCATTGGTTTCAAATCATGCCACAAAGAGGATGGAGTATCAATGACATTTTCCTAACCGGTCAGAATCGGTCCAGTTCTGCGCGGTTAAAAGTTTAGGGGTGATTACCCTACTTAAACTTTGTTTAACCCTAATTTCTTGATTGGGGGGGTTTTTACACACCTTGAACTTTCCCCTCCACGAGTAAAACCCAGATCATATCCCTTTTTGCTTGGGTTAAACTTAGTCTGAAAACCGGGTGAAGCAAACTGGCCCTGAATCCGGTTGACATCACAGCAACACTTTACCTTCTCTAGAGGGTTTCCTTTTCTTCAGCTGAATGGGCACTCTCTTCTATGTTGGCACACGCCCAAGGCAACCTAGTGTAATACCCACCTTCATTGTTTTTACGTTAAGTTGCCTGTCTTGCTTTTTACGTTATGAAATCATGTTTTTAGTAACCATGTAAATTTTTAACGATTAATTTCACTAAAAAAGAACGATTATTTGATTAACGCTATTATTGATGCTACTTATTTTTAAAATATTTGAATCAACGCTAAACCGAGTTTTTAAAATTGTTTTTCGTTTTACTTGGTTGAATCCCAAAGTTTAAACTGAAATGTTGATTATAGGTCGTTTCAGTTCGGGTTTAGCCTAACCATTAGCAAGTACGGGATCGGGATTCAGTTGAATGATGTTATTTGAGTCAACCCAAAAAAAAAAAAAAAAGAAAAGGGGTTCAAGTACCTTAGTCGGGCAGAGACCCCTCCCCCGCCCGCACGCTCTCTCTCCCTCTGCTCTCCCTCCCTCTCTGCTTCGCTCTCTCTCTCTCTCTCGCGGGTCACCGGTCGCGGCCTGGCGTCACCGCCGGCCGTCACGTGTCGCCGGCGAGAGAAGGAGCCGTCCGACCTCACCCCTGCGTCGCCAACCACCCGAACACCACCAATCCTCCTTCCCCACGTCACACAACCGAGCCAACTTGAAACCCACGCATCAGCCACGCCCAATTCCGCCACCACGTGCCGGAATCCGGTCACCCACACCGGATTCGGCCTCCCCTCTAAATCTGGGGTCGAATTCGACCCCAGACGACCCCAACCGCGACCATAACGCAAGTTAGGGTTTTGGGGTTCGGGCTAGCCGAGTCACGCGCGAAGGGCAGGCTGTTGGTGTTCGATTTTTGGCCTCAATTCAAGCTAAATTGCGTGTATCTAGCGTGAAATCGAGGTGGGTGTTCTTGCCTCCTAAGTTATTATTATTTTCGAAATTGATTTTCAGCAGATTGATGTTGCATGTCAAGTTAGGGTTTGTTAAATTTGTTAGAAATGTCAAGAAATTAGCTATTCATGTTTAGGTTCGATTCATTTGGTCGATTGATGCCTGAGATTGTAATTCGAAGTGAATTATATGCGTTTAGCATTAATTCGAATGCATGTAGTTAGTGGATGCTTAAGATTGTAAATTAATGCGAATTATGTGTGTTTAGCTTCAATTCGAATCAATAAACGTAAATCATGCCTGAGTTGTTAATTCGAAGTAAATTAAATGTGTTTAGCATCAATTCGAGTCCATGAATGTAAATCATGCTTGAGATATCAAAATCGAAGTTAATTTAACATATTTAGCTTCGATTCGAGTTAAAGAATTATTGTTTAAAAACGGAATTAAAATCGAAATGAATTTAGCGTATTTAGTTTCAATTCGAGTTAATGAGTTATTGTTTGAAAAGGAATTAGAAACGAAGTTTGTTTGATATGTTTAGCATCGATTCAAGTTAATTAGTTGCTGCATGAAAAAGGATTACAAATGAAGTTAGTTTAACGTGTTCAGTATCGATTCAAGTTAGTGAGTTAATGTATGAAAAAGAATTAAAATCGAAGGTGCGTTAACATCCTTAGCTTCCCTTCGAATTAATTAACCAATGCGTGAAATGAGCTAACTTCAAGGTTAATGCAATGTGTTTAGTTTCGAATCAAGTGGATTAGTTAATGCATGTTAAAGGAATTAATCTCGAAGTTATATAAACATGTTTAGCTTCAATTCGAGTTAACCTAGCTAATGCATGTAAACGAATTAAATTCGAAGCTATTAAAATATGTTTAGCTTTAATACGAACCCTTTTTTTCAGCACATTCATGCTTAGGAAAGTTACTCGAAATGTATCGGTTATGTTTAGAATCAAATTATGTTTGATTTATTGAATAAAGTATTGTCGATTCATGAATAAATGTATATGAACGCTTGTTGTAATGCACCGCTGAATGGTGTTGGTTGCTCAGGTAAGGGCCTAAAGTTCACTCCCTTTTTCATAAGCTAATATGATAATATGTTGTGATTAATAAATCGATGAATCGAGTTGGTAGTTGGATGGTTTGAGGAAAGAATCATGAGCGTTCGAGGTCCTGTGGTACGGTGCTTGTGAGGAGGGAGTTCGGGTTGTGAAATTACCGCAATCGTGTGGATTGCGAGGCCATGTGTGGCTTATTGTGTTGTTGAAATGATTACGAAGCGTTTAAATGTGATATGTGTAATCCCTTTTCCTTGTGTGTTTTAAATGTAACATGTGGGTGTGAGGGTAATGTTTTAGCAATTGACTTTTCATGTGTTTTAAATGAATAATAGCCATGTCTAGTAATGAGCTATGGCCTATTTTAGCTATCCAAATAGTGTTTGGAAGGAATCCCTAAAACGTTTTTATCAAAAGGGAGATGGGAATTATACGTTGAATGATTTTATTGTTTGAAACTGAAAATTACTAGCCGTTATGGCCGATACGCTTTAAGTGGCTAAGATAATATGCTGCGGACAATATGATATGATGTATGTTAACCTAGGGGATAAGTCCGGATAAACCCTAGAGGCCCTGACGAGGGCAAATGTAATGGTCCGATATGTTATATGTAGCCATCCCGGGAGTAAGAGCTTAAGCGTGAGCGTTAGGTCTCACTATGGGGTCGAGAATAGTTCTCCCCCAATCAGCACCCTGTAATGATCTTATGCCAGAAGTACTTTCGTACTAAGTTAAGAAAAGCAATTGGCCTTTGCCATTTATATGTTTTAAAGAAAAAGAATGTTTTATGGGCCCAAAGAGGCCGCATGGAATGGATATGAAATGCATACAAGGGTCGTTTTACGACGAATGCGAAATGTAAACTCTTTCAAAAGATTGAGAACCTCAAGGTTATGAAATGCTTTCAATGTTCAAAGAAAGTTTCATTGCCGATTTAAAGAAAATATTCTTAAATATGATGAATGTGGATTCTTAGCCTGTGTATTAAAGGAAAGCTTTCAATAGATGCATTATGAATGATTCTTAAGTATGGTTGAACGTGGATTCCAATCTTATGTGGCATCATTCTTATCCATAGCAAATCTGTCCGATTTAAAGTGTACGAGATGAGAAACAAAGTTATAGCACGTTGAAAATTCTATGAATGAAGGCGTCTCTTCCTAAAAGAATGAACGTTGATATGTGTTTATGTGTGTGATATGTATATCATATGAATGAAATGCCAAGAAAAGTGTATTTATGAAAAGGGATAACCTTATATACACATCATATGATTGAGGGTTCATGTGTATTTCAAATGGAGTATTAGGAAGTTATGTTATGAAAAGAAAAGATCCTTATACTTAGCCTTCGATACTCACATGCCTAACTGCTTGCTAGTAAAGAACTCCGTCGTTGAGGAACCTAGAAATATGATTGAGTGGTTGAAGTGAAGTTTATGTTTAGTGATCCTTCTATAAAGGTTCTATGAATATCTATTATGATAGTAAAGTATGGAAACGTGATATGTGACTAGTAAAGATAGTATTGCTTGCAACGGTTTTTGTTTTAAGGGGGTTGGGGGACACTCACTGAGCGTGTGGTTGCTCATCCCATTACTCTTTCCCCTTTTCCCCAGATTTTCTTTCTGACAGGAAGAAGTTGAGTCAGATAAGCCCAGAAGGAACCTATTGTTGCTTACAAGGCGTCGTATGTGCTCACTGGAAGGGATCTTACGTGTTTAATGAAGTCATGTAATGTACTTTTAGTTTATAAAGGTCTGTAAACGATTATTCTAGTTCATGTATTGCATATGGTATAAAGGTCGCTCTATATGGCCACTTGAGCCAACCATCAAGTTAGTTAGATGTCTTCTTAATTTATTTTAGCTATGCTTAGGGATGTAAATCTTAATACTCCGGTATTGTTAACCGTTGAGTTGTATCTTCTATTTCTTCTTTATTCATGAATCAATCTGGTTGGTGTACTCCGAGCGAGTGCCTCGTTGAGTTATGAACTCCGTCGTGTGGCCGTTGAGCTATGTTTCAAATGTTTGCGCTTCCGTTGATTTACAGGGACTTATTGTAAGGCTTTTAGCCTGGAAATGGTCAGTTTTTAGGGGGAACTCTGCCCATTTCGTCCCAGGATTTAAGTAAGAAGTTAGGAAAGCGTAACGCTTCTGGCCTAGGGGTTGTGGGTGTTACATTGATGGTATCAGAGCCAGGTTCTGCGACCATAGGCCGCGATCTGAGTCTTGCATTCATATAGTCCAATAGGAACGCGTTCATAATGATGTGATATATGCTTACTAGGTCTATAATTGTGCGTTTAATGTGAATCTTGGTGTATTCAGCTAGCTAGGTACTACTCGAGTGAGCTCACTAATCGAGTGAACGAACGAATTGTTAAGGGTGTTAGTCGAGTAACTTGTTTTCTCATGAATGAGTTAAGTATTAGTCCAATCGAAAGTTGTTTGTTTATTTGCTTATACGCCTTGACGGTTTGGAATTGCATGATTGGAAAGTCTTAAAGCTAAGCCCATCTTTGCCCCCGAAGTACGATTTGCTCCTCGGGCCCCGTAATGGAGTGAGTAGACGTACTTAATGGTTGGTAGGGATAGGCTAGAGGCAGATGGACTATTTCTCGTTTGAAAACCTAGAGATTTTGAAAGTTGAGACTTTTCTAAATAGTGAATTAAGATGTTTGCTTCGCATTGAAAGACCCTTCTAATTATGTGGTTAGGTTTTAATGCCGCATTTGAAGGCTTGCATTTGCTTTATCATCACAGTTGAGTCTCTGCTACTGTTGTAAGTTTCTATGCGCAACTAAACGTATTGGATGCCTGTCTGTCAAGATGCATATGTTGCTTGATGTGTAAATGACAAGTTATAAGCGACTAAGAATTACCCCTCTTGACTAAAAGCTTCTTGTTGACAATAAACCTTTTAACGTGAATGTTTGATTGTTAAGAAGGCTGAGTGATAGCTTCGTGTGTGTGCATGCCAATATGAGTAATTGTGGCAGAGTTCTGTTGATTATGACCTAAGTGATATCCCATACGTGTTATTGACACTTAGATTCGTTTTTACGCCTGTTAGTCGGCTGATGGCTAATTTTTAATGATTTTGACAAGTTTCAAGACATACCTTGCCTTAGTTTGCAAATGAGAAATGCAATCCTGTATGCCGTTCTAAATGACCCCTTACGTGATATTAGTTGTGAACTTGAAACCATGGACCTTGAAAGCTTATATAGTCACTTAGAATGATATGCAGGGCCAACTTTATGTTTATTAACTAACGGGGTATGTCACTTAATTGGCCAAAGAATTCAACCTACATGAGTTGTTGCTTCGTGTAGTCATATTTAGCTAATCACTGCATAGCGTATAGTCCTTATGTTGTGGTTAAATTGGTAATTGCGCACATATACCATGGTGTGATTGCGTGATTGTAACCTTTGCTTTGTAATGTTTATCTCCGAATGCATCATTGAATGGTATGCTAGAATAATCATGATTGTAAGGGAGTTACTCATCTTCTATTCGAACTAAGGTTTATGCCTCTTATGTTTGATTGGAGAGACGATGTTTTGGCTTGGACGAACCCTAATACACCAAGAAAGCGAAAGGGAGGAAGAACCTAGCAGACTTTGGAATTGTACATAGTAATGATCTCCACTAAGGTAAGCGAACTACAGTGAGACCCATATGATCACCTATGGGATAGGTGTACCTTGTAGACCCTCAACACATACCTATAAGACCATTAGCACCGTAGTTCTTACCAATGCTAGTTGATTGATGATCAGCCGTATGTTTTATGAGTGAATGGTATAGTAAATACATGTCATTGGAGTTGCTTATCATGAACTTTAGTTGCGTAGTGGCTGGATTGATTAAGTGGTTTAACCTATGCGAACCATTGCTTGTACGATCTCTGAGTCATTACTTGTACTCCACAAGTTCTATTATCCCATGATATGGTTTGAACAACTATACACATACGCACTTAATGCATGATGTGGTGACCTTAGGTGTCTATCTTCACCTTTGCTTGCCTATGTGCAATCCATGCTTGACTTGCGTTTGGTTTGGTAGGTGACTTGATTATCCAAACGAATGAAGTTTCATAGTACACGGCCTGACATGACCCTTGACTCGTTGTTGCATGCACGTATTCTTGCCGTAGCATTATCTTCTCAGTTGTTTCTATCGACATGCCATGCTAGTTCATGCCATTTATGATTCTTCATCCTTAAGTGCTCTGTTGTAGACCCTACGTGATGCCAATGTTTTTACTGCTTAGGTGTGATGTGATAGCTTCCTGACCAATTGATTTGACTTCAGGGTGACCCAATATCTTGATGCCTTTGAATGGACCTGACTAAGTTAATTGCCTTCATGCGAACCTGACATGTCCTGAATAAGTTGTCATGAATGAAAGGGCCTAAAAGTTAGCTGGGATTGATGTACAGACATCGGAATGTTGGTGCATATGTTTTCCTTTTGTAAATTGCTTGCCATGTATGTTTTAGACGCGTTCATGCTCCCCGAGACTCCTAAGCTTAAGAATATTGGATTGCTAATACCATGCAATTCCATTGTGCTTAAATGGTACTATGTGGTGCTATGTGACATTTCTATTACTCTAAATGTGTTATAGTAGTCTCCATGTTAATCATTGTGATCCCAATAGTAACTTTGATGGAGGTCCATCCTCAAGGTCTAATAATGTTTCATTGATCCAAAATAATCAAGAAATCAACTCCAAAGTCACGGCCATGAGTCACTTGATGGCAAACACACAAGGTGATACACCCGGGTTCTCATCCAGATTTTTACCCGATTTTTGCTATCTTATTACATCGGCCTAAAGCATATTTTGGTGTCCGTTTTTTGGATGATTATCAAGTTCAGGATGTTAACTTTTAAGTCCAATTGGTTTCATATCATTTGGAATTCATTTGGTTACTTAAAACAGTTCATCTCTTGAACCTGTCCGGATTGCACTGCAAAATGCACGGTTTTGGTTTTCTGGTTTGTTCAGGGGGCAAATGACGTCCAAATGCTACGATTCCAAATGGAGGGTAAACTAGACATCTTGAGGTTTCCAACATGTAAGAAACGTAGCAATTAGTCATCATTTGAGGTGTCAAACATGCGTTGCAAGTGGAGGCAGAAACCGGCTGCTTGACACCCGGTTGCTTAGCTTGGTGGTTTTCCTCCTTCAAGGGGTTTGCTTAAGGTGGAAGGCTGCCAAGCAGGTCATTTTGAGCTGCTTGATCAAGCACCACTCAGCTACTTGAGAGAGAGACACGTGGAGCAAGTGAAACATCACCATTTTGCAAGCCCTCATTCGACCACTCAAGCATGACATGGCACACATGCATTTTTCAGTCCTTTTGAGGTGGCTAGCCGTGCACTCTTACCTTCCTAGCTGGGAAAATGAGTCATCTACATTCCTTAATGCATAGGAAAGGTTTAGGAAGATAACTTAAGTGCTTTG
Organism: Carnegiea gigantea; assembly: GCA_029747015.1. NCBI lineage: Eukaryota > Viridiplantae > Streptophyta > Magnoliopsida > Caryophyllales > Cactaceae > Carnegiea > Carnegiea gigantea. The sequence continues at coordinate 24,034 of JAKOGI010004281.1, forward strand.
TAAAATAAGCTTTCAGCTTTTGGTTTGTATTAGAGTAAACCGTGTGTTAGGAAGTGATTAGCAAGTTTAATGACTTTCCTCCCTTGGAAGGAAAGCTCATTTGTGTACTCTCAAGGCCATATAAAGCCTTGTATGTTCATTTTGAAGGAATAGAGTTGAATTTTCAGTAGAGAGAAAAGACTTTGTGTCTTGTGATTTCCTAAACACTTAACTTGCTTATCCTTAATTGTGGCCGATTAAGGTGGTGATCAAGTGAGTCTCAATCCTTGGTTAGGTGGTGAATCTTATCCTAATCCAAGATTGAGGGCCCTAAGCTAAATGATTAGTGGTGTATCTTATCTAATCATCTAGCTTAGAACTATCCAAGTTTCATTAAACACTCTTGAAGTTCACAAACTAGTTCTTGGTTTCACTCCTCTCAAACCATGAATTACCTTTGTTCTTCTTAGTGTCTTTTTATCCTCCCTTACTTCCCTCACTTCCTTACTCCTTTGATTCCTCTTATCCACACAAAATCAAGCCTTGACATAGCTGATTGCATCGAACTTCCAACAAACTTCAAAGCTACCTCAAACCGTGGAAAGGGACTTACCTAGGCAAGCTAGGCAGCGAGTTGGCACGGTCACCCCGTGCCCTTGAGCACGACCGTGCCACCCCTGGCCGTAAGAGTTTGCTTGTTTTCTAGCCTCCTTTGACGTGAGTTAACTTGGGTTGCTATCCTTCCCTTGGACTTACATCAATTTTGGTATCAGAGCAAGTTCAGAACTTGGCCTGAACCCCACGTCATTCCCAGCTTATCTCTGAAATCATTTCAAACACAATCAAACACAAACCGTTCATTCCTGCGATCACAATGAGTACTAGCATGTCTGTGGAAGAAAGGCTTGAAGTTCTTTCTAAGCAAATGCAAGAAATGAGTGTGAGTAATCGAGAACTCAAAGCACAAAATGAGTACTTGAGGAAACAGCTTGGAAACCATATGAAACAAAAGCAGAAACTTCAAGAATCACCAAGCATTCGGACTTGGAACAGACTATGGCTATGAAGAGGAAGCTAGCAATGCGTTCTCTGAAGAAGAAGTACCATTTGAAAGAATGCAAAGAAGAGCGCGACCTACTTTCAACTCTAATGAGATCAAGGTTGATATTCCTGAGTTCGAGGGTAAGTTAGATCCTGATGAGTTCATTGAATGGTTACAAACGGTGGAGCGTATTTTTGAGTTCAAGGAGATTCCAGAAGATAAGAAAGTCAAAATAGTTGCTCTTAGATTAAGGAAATATGGCTCCTTATGGTGGACAAACCTTACTGCTAAGAGAACTAGAGAAAGGAAGAGTAAGATTGCTACTTGGGACAAAATGAAAGCCAAGATGAAGGCACGGTTTTTGCCTTCTACGTATGTCCAAGATCAATACATGCTCTTTCATCATTTGAATCAAGGCAAGTTGAGTGTTGAAGAATTTACTCGTGAGTTTGAGAAACTCATGATCAAATGTGACATTCATGAGCCTGAAGAGCAGACCATGGTACGTTACCTAGGAGGGCTTGATCCTAGGATAGCTAATGTGGTTGAGTTGCAAGCTTATACCACCTTTGACGAAGTGTGTGTCCTAGCACACAAGGTGGAGCAACAAAGAAAGTCTAGAATGAATGTTCGTGATTCATTTAAGCCTTATTCTACACCAAACCGTGGGCAACCCTTAAACAAGGGGAGTACCACACCTCAGCCTAAATCATCTACCCCTTTCCCATCTAATCCACAAAAAAACCAAGCTCCTCAAAGGCCACCACCATCAAACCCCCCACGTCCAAACCCATACCCTGTAAGCCAAAGAAGGTGTTACAAGTGCCAAGGCTTAGAACACATTGCTTCTGATTGTCCTAGTCGAAAGGTAGTCACCTTAGCTGAATGGGAAGCCATAGAGGGAGAATTTGCCGAGGAGAAAGAAGAGGAAAAGGCAGAAGATGCTGAGAGCGATCATGAAGATGATCAGGAGGAGTTTGTGGAAAACGCAGATGAAGGTGAGATGCTAGTAATTCGAAGGGTATTGAGCAATCAACGAGTTGCTAAGGATGAACAACGTGAGAACATCTTTCACTCACGGTGTACAGTCCAAGGCAAAGTGTGCTCGTTAATCATCGATGGAGGAAGTTGTGCCAACGTTGTTTCATTGAATATGATTGAGAAATTGAACCTTCAGTCCACGGCACACCCACACCCATACAACATTCAATGGTTAAATCAAGGCAAGGGATTACAAGTTAACTCTCGTTGCTTGATTTCATTCTCTCTTGGTAAGAATTACCAAGATGAACTTTGGTGTGATATTATCCCCATGGATGCTTGTCATATTCTGTTAGGACGACCATGGATGTATGACAGGAAGGTTATGCATAATGGTTATCTTAATACTTATTCCTTTTCCAAAGATGGCAAGAAGATTACCCTGAATCCTATGTCACCATCCGAACTCCACAAAATGAAACCACAAAAAAGCCAAAATCAATCTGACTTGCTTTTGACATATGTTGAACCACTTTTAAAGGCCTCTCAACATGAGTTCAAAGCCTTGAAAGAGTGGATATTGCAAGTACAAGATGAGCCACAAACACCACTTCCATCCCATCCCATAGCCAAGGTCATATTGAATCAGTTCAGTCACCTATTTCCAGAAGAGATACCTTTGGGTTTACCCCCAAAGCGTGACATTCAACATCATATTGACCCCCAGGATCCATTCTGCCTAATAAGCCAGCCTACAGGACAAATCCCAAGGAAACTCAAGAGATTCAACGACAAGTTGAAGAACTGATATTCAAGGGGTTGGTACGAGAATCCTTAAGTCCATGTGCTGTTCCTGCTCTTTTGGTTCCGAAGAAGGATGGTAGTATGAGGATGTGTGTTGACAGTAGGGCCATAAACAAAATTACTATCAAGTATAGGTACCCTATACCTAGGCTTGAAGATATGTTGGATGAATTACATGGCTCTAAGGTGTTTAGTAAGATTGATCTGAGGAGTGGTTATTATCAAATTCGTATTAGGGAGGGCGATGAGTGGAAAACTGCTTTCAAGACTAAGGGCAGATTATATGAATGGTTAGTCATGCCTTTCGGTCTTTCTAATGCCCCTAGTACGTTTATGAGGTTAATGAATCAAGTATTTCGACCATACTTGGGCAAGTTCGTGGTTGTTTACTTCGATGATATATTGGTGTTCAGTAAGAATGAGCAAGAACATCAAGATCATTTAACTCAGGTGATGCTCGTTCTTGAAAAGGAGAAGTTATTCGGGAACCTAAAGAAGTGTACCTTCTTTACTCATGAAGTTACCTTCTTAGGTTATATTGTTTCTGAAGATGGTATTAAGGCGGATGAAAGCAAGATTGAGGCTATTCGAACTTGGCCTGTTCCTAAGAGCATTCATGACGTTCAAAGCTTTCATGGCTTGGCCTCTTTCTATAGGAGGTTCATACGAAATTTCAGCACTATCTTAGCTCCTATAACCGAGATTCTTAAGGGTTCCTCATTCACTTGGAATCCTAAAGCCCAAGCAGCCTTTGAAGAAGTGAAAGAGAGACTAACTCAAGCACCAGTTTTAGCCCTACCGTGTTTTGAGAAAGTCTTTGAAGTTGAATGCGATGCTTCTGGGGTTGGTATTGGAGGCATTCTTACTCAAGAAGGACGCCCTTTGGCCTTCTTCAGTGAGAAGTTATGTGATACCAGGAAGAGATATTCAACTTATGACAAGGAATTCTACGCCATCATTCGATGTCTAGAACATTGGAACCACTATTTGATTGCCAGTGAGTTTATTCTGCATTCAGATCACGAGGCTTTGAAGTATATTCAAGGCCAACACAAGTTAAACTCGCGCCATGCTAAATGGGTGGAATTCCTACAGTCCTTTCACTTTACTATCAAGCATAAGTCCGGCAAACTGAATCAAGGCGCCGATGCTCTATCACGGCGTTATCTATTGATGTTCCAATTAGATGCTTGTATCCTTGGATTTGAGCATCTAAAGGCGTTATATCAGAATGATGAAGATTTTGGGGTGTTATATTCTGAGTGTACTAAACATCCCAAAGGGGACTTCTTAATTCAAGAAGAGTTTCTCTTTAAAGGTGCTCGGTTATGTGTCCCCAAATGCAGCACTCGTGAGTTGTTAATTCGAGAAGTCCATGCTGGATCTTTAGCTGGCCATTTTGGCGAAGACAAGACCCTAACTATGCTTAGGGAACATTATTATTGGCCAGGCATGGAGAAGGACGTTCAAGACATCATTAGAAGGTGCAGTACGTGTCAAATTGCGAAGAGTCATTCGCTTCCTCAGGGACTATACACGCCACTTCCTATTCCTACGTTGCCTTGGGTGGACGTTAGTATGGATTTCATACTTGGTTTACCAAAGACACAAAGGAATAAAGATTCTATCTTTGTGGTCGTGGATCGATTTTCGAAGATGGCTCATTTCATTCCCTGCAACAAGACTAATGATGCCACTCATATTGCTGAATTGTATTTCAAGGAGGTTATGAGACTTCATGGAATTCCTCGTTCCATTGTCTCAGATCGAGATACGAAGTTTTTAAGTCACTTTTGGATTACTTTGTGGAAAAAGTTGGGTACCAAACTCAAGTACAGTACCACTTGTCATCCACAAACAGATGGGCAAACCGAGGTTGGGATCTGTTACTTTATTAAGGGTTCTGATTAAAAACCACATCAAAGCTTGGGATCTGTTACTTCCACATGCTGAGTTTGCTTACAATAAGACTCTAAGCAAGGCTACTGGTCTATCTCCCTTTAAAGTGGTCTATGGAATTGATCCCCTAAGTCCACTTGATCTTGTACCACGACCATTAGATCAAAAGCCAAGTGCGGATGCCGCTACTAGGGTGGAAGAAATCCAGAAGTTGCATGAGTTAGTAAAGGCCAAGATTGAGAAAACTACACTTTCATACACGGCCCAAGCTAACAAGCATAAAAGGGAGAAGCTTTTTAAGCCAGGTGATTTGGTTTGGATTCATCTTCGTAAAGAACGTTTTCCTTCCAAAAGGAAAACTAAATTGATGCCTAGAGCGGATGGTCCATTCGAGATTTTGGAGAAGATCAACAATAATGCTTACAAGGTAGAGTTACCAGGAGATTATGGAGTATCAGCTACGTTTAACGTTGCTGATTTAAGCCCTTATGAAGCAGACGGTTACCTTTCTGATTTGAGGATCAAATCTTCCCAACAAGGGGAGAATGATGGAGGTCCATCCTCAAGGTCTAATAATGTTTCATTGATCCAAAATAATCAAGAAATCAACTCCAAAGTCACGGCCATGAGTCACTTGATGGAAAACACACAAGGTGATGCACCCGGGTTCTCATCCAGATTTTTACCCGGTTTTTGCTATCTTATTACATCGGCCTAAAGCATATTTTGGTGTCCCGTTTTTTGGATGATTATCAAGTTCAGGATGTTAGCTTTTAAGTCCAATTGGTTTCATGTCATTTGGAATTCATTTGGTTACTTAAAACAGTTCATCTCTTGAACCTGTCCGGATTGCACTGCAAAATGCACTGCAACCATGTAAGAAACGTAGCAATTAGTCATCATTTGAGGTGTCAAACATGCGTTGCAAGTGGAGGCAGAAACCGGCTGCTTGACACCCGGTTGCTTAGCCTGGTGGTTTCCCTCCTTCAAGGGGTTTGCTTAAGGTGGAAGGCTGCCAAGCAGGTCATTTTGAGCTGCTTGATCAAGCACCACTCAGCTACTTGAGAGAGAGACACGTGGAGC
>JAKOGI010004282.1:0-29817 GCA_029747015.1 Carnegiea gigantea
TTTTCATCATCTATATAAATCCCAGAAGCCTCATGGAGCATGACAGACATGTCATCGCCTCTATATTCATTTGATTTGTCTTCATAATTATTTGAATTCATTGAGAAGGCTCGATGATCCTTACTTTCAAATTTTTTATCAAAATCATGCACATGGCCATTAATAAATGGTCACGTATATCCTCCTAGCTTGCTCTGTAGAAAGTAACAGACACATCTTTTACAAGGACAAGTTTTTAGTTTGTGGAAGCTTTCTTAAATACAAGGTTTAAGTATCTTCTCATCCATCCTTATGCTCTTCACTGGAAAGATTATAGACTATCCACCTCTAGTTTGAATTAGTAGTCTTAATATTTTCCTATGAAATATAGCTAATGATTAATCCTTCGTAAGTTATATTTGAAGTAGGTTATTCATACTCATGAATGTTAAAAAAATAAATTAGATTGATAATAAACCAAGCTGAGTAACCATGCAAATAAAAAAAATAAAAAGAAATCATCGAAGAATGATCACCATAATAACTAAAACTAGCATCAAAAAACATTATTGCTATCTTTTTCCTTTAAATTTGTTACCCTCAGCAAATATTCACTACAAGAACTCAGAATATACTTCGAAACAAATTACTTACTCATTGAAAGTTAATCAAAGAAGCTAGAGGCATCTATAGGTAACATTGATAAAAGGATATGTCCTAACAACTCATACATATCGCAACCCTTGAGCACTTTATTGTCAACGAAATATTGTTAATTGGATAAAAATTCAGCATACTTAGCGTGACTAGGCAACGATTGATTTCCATATTGCAATTAATATAATGTAAAATATCTATAAGGCATTTAGACACAAGACCTTTAACCCTTAATTAAAACATTAGTGAATGTCTCTTACCAATGTAAGCTTCCTTTTCTTTTCTTCCTTTTTCGTTCACAAGAGATGGGCCTTTATAGTAACATACACAAGAGAGGCAAAGGTCGGACAAAGAATGAGCAAATTAATCAGCATTTCATTTACAGATGTGGTAAAAATGATCCATAATATTATATCATAAAAGTATTCCAAATAAATTTTTGTATGAGACGGTCTCTCTAAGATTCATTGTGAGACCGTCTATGTGCCAAGACTATATAAATCCACTAACGATTATATAAATTATTAAACTATTAGCTCTGTCATTTACTAATTCACTTAGTAAGAGTCAATTATACCCCCAAAAAAAAAAAAAAAAAACCATTCTAGCGTGTACACTGAAAGTCGCATCTATTTATATTGTAGTGCATTACTAGGATGTCACGTAGTAATTAATCTAATTGAGACAATAGGGTCTCATAAATCCTTCTTTATGGTATGCATGCAACTATGTTCTTTTTCTGTAACCAAAAGAAAATTCCTAAGGCTATATATATCACAAAAATAACCTAATGCTTCGAACAAGATAATTAATTAGTTAACAAAAATAGAACATGTAATCGACAAAATTATCCTCAAATTTCATTAGGTCATTCGAATTTTCCGTTTGGAAACCATAGGGTTTGGTCATTGGCAAATCCAAGTCAACCATGTAGTCATCGGTCTGAATCCACTAAAACGAGAAATTATCTTTTTTACGACAACAAATTTAATCAAGTTCTACAGCAACCATTGCTCTATGTTCAAGAATTAATCCCACAAATTCAAACACTCACCATTCCAAATTATCCCAGTTTATGCAAAATGGAGCCTTTACCAATCAGCCCTGTACCATTGTAAATTGACAAAAGACAGAGAAGAATACACAGAAAATTGAACAAAATTACATATAAAGACCTATGCAAAATGTCTTGCTACAAGAAAGTTCTTAAGTGTCTTGCTTGGGTCATATTGTAATGTATTAAATCCTTAAAAAATGGTGGAATTGAATAGTGCAACGGTGCTAAAACTTGTAAATTGTGAAAACCCATCTTATTATCCATAGTTTTCAGCATTAAACAATTAGGGATATTATATGCCTTCTGAGATGGATTTGATTCGATTATAGTGTAATCTTGTATTTGTTGGTGTAGCCGGCAAATACTAGAGTATTACCATTCATATTTGATTCTAATAATTAAAAAATTGGTGATTTTAGATCATTTAATATGTTACTTCTAGTTAAAATAAGACACTTGAAATGTGTCTTGCTGCAAGACATATATAATTACCAAATAGAGTTGTAGAGAGAAACATGTAAATTATGTGAGCCAACGAATAAGGGGCAGGATGATTGTAACTTGGCTAGTAATCCACCATAAAATAATAAAAATTAGGTTAACTAATGTGTATCCCCTTAAAATATGATTCCTAAAATTAAATTTTAACTCAAATGAAAATGAATCAAACATAAGGCTGAGAAATCCCAACAGGGGAGAAAAGAGAGAAATTTAAAATATATAAAAAAAAAGACATACATATCTGACGCTCATGCAAGGCGCCAAGGCCTAACATATGATGAAAATTAAGTGGATAGGACAAATTAACACTTTTGACGAGGAAGAATGAGAGAGAAAGAGGAAGGGATGAGTTTTGCATTCTAATAGGTTTGATTCTTGGAAGCTCTAAGCTAATGAGGGGGTGGTTATAAGAGAATGTCAGAAACAAGAAGCAAATCGTACGGAGGGAACTAAAAAAAGTAACATAATTGTTACAATTGTATTTTGGCCTTTGATGGCAATTAAGGAGCCCATTTGCTTGTATTTTCGTATTTAATTATTTGACATTAAAACGTTAATATGTTGTAGTGGGCAACAAATTTTATCAATTTAATTTATATGTGATGTTTCCTTATACAACTTAAGAAATCACAGACAAAATAGGTAAAAAATGAATCTTACTGATTTAAGAAAATTGAGTACAAATATCAGATTAATGGGTTCATGTACGCACCCATTATATAAATCCCACGTAACGTGACAATTGACATATAAGCTTATCCAACAAACCCAATTAGTAGCAATTCAACATCTTCAAACTTTCAGGCGAAAGGACAAAAGAAAATGGAAAAAATGAGAATGAGAGGAGGAGTGATTGCATTTTTTCTAGTGTCAACAATTATACTCCAATCTACAACAGCCTTTGATTTAGGTTGTTATAAAGACTGCCTTATACCTTGTTTAAGCCATGGAATGGAAGGCTTAATTGTTTGCTTCATAACGTGCAAAAAGCAATGCAGTGGTAGCTTATTGGGTGCTCATGATAACTCTAACCAACAATATTGCCTACTTGGTTGTGCTGCTACGTCATGCCCTCACTTGAACAACAATCAAGGAAAGATAATAGGTTCAACTCTTCTTCTATCCTTTTTTTAAAGTTCGTTAATTGATGCATTTGCCTAAATTTAGATTAGTTTTGATGAATGGAACTTGCTCGTACTTTGTGGCTTATGATGGACATATAGTGGTATTCTGTAAATGTATGACAATAATGTGGGCATAATCTAGATAGATCCTTTGAAAAAAGGACCGTCTAGATATCTTTAAAAATAAATAAATAAAAGTGCTTCACAACATGTGTCATATACAACTGTGAAGTCAAAGGATTATGTTGGTTTAATGGAGGCTAGATTTTTGAGTGTATTAGCATGTTGACTGATAAATTTACCATTCAGAGTCGATCTAGGCAGAATAATACATGAATTTGTAACTTAATTTCAATCTGCCTTAGCTCTCTACCAGACTAGTTTAACAAAGTCAATATAATGTTTTTTCTTTCTTTCTTTCTTGTTCTCTTTTCTGGCATTGAAATTAATAGAAGTAATAAATAACAGATCTCATATGCCAAGCCAATTGAACCCCCTAACTAACAATATATAAACTAAATTGTGCATATACAACTATTTTGCTTTTCATGCGCCATGGTAAAAGATTGAGTTTAGTTGTCACCCCACCTTAAGTTAAGTTGTCCCCCTTTTTTAGGATATAATAGTGGTCTATGTGATTCTATTTTGCAGCTGAAGAGGAGGTGGATCATTGCCTTGATCCTTGTGGCACAGCATGCAAGAAGTACCATTGATCAATAAAGGACGCACTTAGCTCTTGAATTTTCTAATTAATATTCAATAAACCAAAGATCATCTAATATGTTTTAGGTCATTGGCAAACTATCTCTTGAAACAATAATAAACCTCTGGACTTGGGTTCCAAAAGAAAGTTATTGTCTAACTTAATCTCCGACAGTGGTGCTTATGTTTCATATTATGATGATTAGTATCACCACAATAACATTCACCGTAGATTACACAATTGCCTCCGTAGGTTTTGTTGTTATAGCTTGCTATGACAATTCACAAACCGTTGGCATAAAGACAATTGCCACTATAAGTGCCTATCAATTGTAGCAATTATTTTTGCACTGTAATCGCCATCTATGTCAAATTTACCTCAATAATATCAAATACCTAAAACTGCTATAGTTATTATAAAAAAAATCTCAAATCGCCACTAGAAGTTAATAGCAAAGGTATTATTTATGAAGCAATTGTAATCGCCACCATAAGTCATCTTTCCCACTGTAATGTAAGCTAACTATAGCTATTGTTATCGTTGCTTGATGCTTGGAAGTGGCAACTAAAGCTATTGTGATTGCCACTGAATGCTTGATAGCGCCCCAATTAGGATGGCTCTATTATGATAATTCTAAAATGACTAATATTGATGCAAAAGATCATGTTCTTATATAATGTACATAGGTAGTAGAAAATGATAGTTTTCTATAGGATGGCCTAATAAAACCATCACAACATATAGACAAAGTCAACCTTAAACAATTTTTCATTGCAAATTGTACTTAAAACATTATATCATCATATGATTAAAGCTTAAAATGCATCCGAAGAAATTGTACCATATCCAATGTATGTCAATTATAACGAGAAGAGAGCTAGAACATAAGAAAATAAGTCAAATACGACTTTATTGTCCAATTAAAATCAAATCTCATTGAAAAAATTAAAATCAAATCTCATTGAAAAAGTTCCCAATGCGCACTTCATTAGAGTCCACAGTACCACATGGGTGCAGCATAACCAAGCTCATATCCAAGTTTCGATGAAAATTAAAAAACCAAGTATTCAAAAAAAGATCAACAAGGAAATAAAAAGATCAACAAGGAAATGAAAATTATCATGCTCCTGTAAATTCTCCAACTCTGCATGAAGGAAGCTATTGGACCACATGAGCTTGTAAGACAAAGTCAACGTCCTACCTCCAGCACTTTCCCGATCCTCTTTTCTCTTTTAGGATTTGGGAATAAAGATTATCTTCCCATGCAACGTATCATAAATCTCATATTTTTAATTGTAATAATTATTTGTAATTTGATAGTAAGAATATCACAATAAGAATGTGGAAATTAAAGAGAAGATACTCTTATGATGAACAATTTGTTAATATTCACTTGGACTCTAGACTTAAAATTTTTTTTATTGATACATCTTTTCTTTTTTCACTATTCATCTAAATATATTATACAAAGCAAAAATGTTTATATGCTATTAGACAACTAATTAACTCAGCATAAAAGTGAGTACAGTATTTGCATATAAAACTAAAGAAGACCCCAATATGGACATGGATATTAAAATTCTAGCGAAAGGGTATTACCCATCACCAAATGTTCAAATGGCATTGTTTTGAGCTCAATGATCAATGTTATCAAAATTAATAAACTTTTGCATTCTAACATTTGAAGTAAATCAACTTTAATTTTTTTCGGTATTCTATTTGTATAAAATTGGAATATTGTAACATAATATATTATTTTTGGTAACGGAAGTAGTATTAGTAATATAATGTAATTTTTTGATCAAAAGCAATATAATATAATGTTTTCTTCTTATTGACGATTGTCTTTTTTTTTTAATTCAGATAGAAAATCTTTAGAGTTGTAATTAATTGTATAAAAAAAAAATTGGAAGGAAAATCTTCCATTCATAATTGACTAACTCATTCTTTAAAAAATAAAAACTATTAATTATTTAAAAAATTTTGTCAAAAATTTAGAGGGATTGTTTTGTTTCCATTTGTGTGTGTGTGTGTGTGTATATATATATATATATATATATATATATATATATATATATATATGTATATATATATATATAAATTAGTCACCCCAAAGAAACGATTTGAATGAAATATGGGGGATGCATTTGTTTGTTTAGCTTTTTTTTCCTTACAGTTTCTAATTGTTAATTTTCAGAAGTTAATTAGCACCGTGATTGGTGAAAAGACAAAGGGTGTGTTTTCTAACAATAGCTTTTTGGAAAAAGAATTGTTGCCGTGTTTTAGTTGTTTTGAAAGTTAAACAACTAAATAGGTGTTTAGTAAATAGCTATTTGAAATAGTTATTTGGCCCTAAATAGCTTCTTTTGAAAATGTTATTTTCATTAGCCTTTTTAAAAGAACTTTTATTGGGAATATTACATTTGCCTATGAGTTTAAACAAATCACATTGTATGCCATTAAACTATATTTATATAATATGCTTTTATGAAATAGAAAGAGTATAGAGTATCACAAAGAGTTATTTGAAGGCTTATACTAGTAGCATTCAAACCCGATTAGATCTTAAGGAATAATAAGAGTAGAGGTCATTTCCTTCATTTTTATTCTTTTTGAGACAAAATGAACCACAAAAGTTTCATTGTCTCTTTTATTGTTTATCTTTTTTAAGCCAAGTAATGTTCTTTTAGTATAGATTTTCTAATTTCGCTGACATGTTCTATCCAGCGTATATGGTTCCCTCACCATGCACTTTTATGAATGTTTAACATTTATACTTTAGACTATTCGGTCCCTCTTCCAATTACATAGACAATGAGCTTTAGATTGATGCAAAACAGTAATATTTGATGCTATGTTTGTTTGAGTTGAGTCTAAAGAAGATAAAGTTATTAAATTTTGTATAAATTTTAATTTCAATTTATAAACCGAACAGATCTAAAAAATAACCAAAAAATGTTATAGAATAGTGGCATCATTCACATAAGTACAATGAAAAAGAAATAAGGTAGATGATGGATACAGGTTATGTAAAACTAGTAAGAAGGTAAAGTCTTATCAATGATTTCTTTTTTTTTTTTGTGATCACAAATGAAGTTAATTTATATATATGACACCAATTTTATTCTTTTTACAAAGAGATTGACCAAGAAATAAAAAATATGTTCTATTAAGAAGTAATTTAGAGATAAGGATATAAATAGAGTATTACCAAACAACTTTCTCAGAAATAGCTAACTTTACCAAATAATTTTTCTATAAATAGCTAATTCAAATAGCTAATACAAACAACTAATTTAAATAGTTAACAGCTAATACAAGTAGCTACTAGCTGTTTGTCAAATTGAGTTAAAGACAACTGATAATTTGCCATACGCCAAACAAGGCATGTGTAGCTCCATGTGGTCTTGGCGTCAATTGACCAATTATGCACACATGCTTATGTTTTGCTTAGAACTTTCTCAACTGGGGATTCTCCTATTTCTTCAATTCACCTAAGAAATTGAAGCTTAGAGAAAGGGAGAAAATCCGCTCATTGGATAAATTTTGGAACCCTAACCTCATACACTTAATCATGCCATTATTGGGTGACTCTAAAAGAAGATTAACAACTAACCCTATAATCTTGAGGCATGAGGGTGATATTCTAGCTATTAGGGGTTAACCCTTTAAATATATTTATTAGCTCAAAATGAGAGGAGTCTAACAACCCCTTCCCTTAATAAATTAGATCCGCCCCTAAAGTAGCTTAATAATAGAGTGAATCAATAATGAGGACACTGTTGTTATCAGTAATGACATTTTTTATAAGATGTAATGTACATAAATGTAATGTAATTAATAGTAGAATTTTAATAAATTCATTTGTATTGAATACATTGCATTGCATTTCAATTCATCATATTTTCTCTTACCAAAGACAATTGAATAGATAGAATCGAGATCGATCTTATACTGAAGTCTTCTAGTGCAGAAGACATATAGTAAATCTAATACGGGATGATGAAAAAAAGGGGTCTACAAACCAAAACTCCTCAAATAGGGTTGCATATGTGTAAGTTATGCATTAATATCTCATTCATGTATTGATGGTTATCAACATCTATCGTTTGAGTAATGCCACAACGTAGATACGTACTTTTCAATTGTTTAAGAATAATTTTAATTAAAAGTTTTACTAACGGTCGGCATTCAACAAATGTTTACAATATACTTTAGCACATCTCGTACTGCGCTGAAAAGTCATTTCAACCGAAGTTTAAATTAATAATTGAACAATTTCATATATGAGATACTTTTAAACCAATTGAGAGTCAATGTACATCAGGTCACACGAATACATTATAGTTCAATTAAAATCAAAATTCAAGATCTATTTTTTGGGTTGTTTGGGTTGTCTTGGGATCAAATTGTTAGATTCAAGCAATTAAACAAAAAATCTTTTTATTATTATCTGAGACAATGATTGTAACCACAAAAATTTTTAAAGCCAAATTAGTATGTATATTTGAATTAATGAATAAAGCAATATAACGATTTAATTGCTTCTTGCTTAGACCTCTTTTATGACAGCATACTCTTTTCTGGAAAAGCTTTAGGCCCTGTTTGCCAATTAGCTGTTAGTTGATTAGATTAGTTGTTGGCTATGAGCTGAGTGCATTAGCTGTTTGACTTAACTGATTATATTAGCTGTTTTTGAAAAAAGTATTTGGTAAAATTAATTGCTTCTAACAAGCTTATTTGGTAAAATTTCACTTGTGCCCCTTAACAAAACTTCATTACTGTTTTAATAACATAATTATTTTTATTGCATTTTCATTTTTCTTTTTAACATGAATTGTGAATTATAGATTGTGACTTGTGAAAATATATAAATTACAATTATACCTTCACCCAAATTTGATGTTTATTACCATAGCTTTTTTGTTTAATTGAGTTTAATTTTATTGTTGGTAATAATTGAAATTTATAACACAATAACATTAGAAAGATCTACACCACAAAATACTAATTAATCTACATTATTTCTTAAATTGAAGAAAATTTTTAAATTAAAATTATTAATTAAACATCATGATCTTTCACAACTCTTGTCCAAAAAGACCAAACAACCAACGAAAAAATCTAAAACAAAAAGTCCAATGTTACGTGTAGCCATTTGAAAATGAAAAGTAGGGTTTTCGTATTAACTACCATAAATGTAATTATATCCAAAGAAGGGGGTAATATGGTAAATCTAATGTTGAACAGTAATAAGCTGATGCAAAAAATTTTTTCAAAGAGCTTCTTCTAAATTAGCTTTTTGTACCCAAAAAGCTAATTCAAAAAGCTATTTAACCAAACAACCAAAAGAGCTTTTTGACCCAAATCAAATAGTTGATGCCCACAAAAAGTGCTTTTTGAGGCCAAAAAGCTCATTGGCCTTGTTTCGTAAAGAGTCTTTTGCCTTCAAAAAACACTTTTTGTGAGTATCAGTTGTTTGATGTGAGTCAAAAAACTCTTTTGGTTGTTTGGTTAGATAGCTTTTTGAATTAGCTTTTTGGATGCAAAAAGCTAATTTAGAAAAAAAATTTTGGAAAAACTTTTTACATCAGCTTGTTACTGTTCAACATCAGATTTACTATATTACCCCCTTCCTTTGGCATAATTATATTTATGGTAGTTTGTACGAAAACCCTACCCTTCATTTTCAAATGGGCTACATATAACATTGGACTTTTTGTTTTAGAATTTTTCAGTGGTTTTTTGGACTTTTCGGACAAGAGTTGTGGAAGGTCATGATGTTTAAATTAATAATTTTAATTTTAAAATTTTCTTCAATTTAAGAAAAAATGTAGATTAATTAGTATTTTGTGCTGTAGATCTTTCTAAATATTATTGTGTTATAAATTTTAATTATTACCAACAATAAAATTAAAGTCAATTAAACAAAAAAACTATGGTAATAAACATCAAATTTGGGTGAAGGTATAATTGTAATTTATATATTTCACAAGTCACAATCTATAATTCACAATTCATGTTAAAAAGAAAAATGAAAATGCAATAAAAATAATTATGTTAATAAAAAAGTAATGAAGTTTTGTTAGGGGGCACAAGTGAAATTTCACCAAATAAGCTTGTTAGAAACAACTAATTTTACCAAACACTTTTTTCAGAAACAGCTAATGTAATCAGCTAAGTCAAATAGCTAATACAATCAGCTAATAGCTAACAGCTAATCCAATCAACTAACAGCTAACAACTAATAGCTGATTGCCAAACAGGGCCTTTATCCCCCTATGCTACCCAAAAACAAATTAAAAGAAATTATCTGCAGAATGAAAATTCCTTATAATTTGCATGAAAGGGGAAATTCTTTCTTTTTTCTTGATAATTAGGTAAGTTAAGACTATTCAAAGTCGAAGCCTAAATACAAAGCATAAAGGAAACATGATAAATTAAAGCAAACACAATGTAAGGAACAAAAGTTAAACACATAAACTGATCAAATAAACATTAGACACCAACTACTTCCAAGCTCAAAAGCGGAATATTGGGAGGCTTCTTCATGCTGGAGAGGCTATACCGGTGGATGTTTCCGGTTCTCACGCAGCCTGAACAAATTGGTTGCGAGAATAATAATTCAAATCACTAATGTGATTGATTATCGTCTTTCTTTCCAATGCCATGTTAGATTATCCCAATAAGCGCAAGAGTATTTTCTCGATGCATAATCTGACCATAACCCTACTTGCTCTAAAAAGAAAAAATAATCGCACTGAAAGCTCATATTGACAAAACCATACTCAAGTAGGGCTTTTATGATTAGGAGAGCATCTAAAGGTTAAGATGATTTGAAAACTTATGGACCTGTTTATCTTTTTCTTTCTTTTTTTTTTTCACCCGGTTAGGCCACCACCTTCATCTAAGAAGTAAGGAGCTCATGACAATGGAGTAAGAGGTGCAAGCCTGGCAAACTGCATCAAATGGTGTTTGAACTCTGTACCTCTCCTACTTGAGACTTTCGAGAGTGAAAAACTCAAAAAGCTTCCACTCAAAAATTGTTATTGCTCATAATGCAAATGAGTCAATCTAAGGGTGTGTTTGGTAGGATGGAAAACATTTTCCATGGAAAATGTTTTCACAATAAAAATAATTTTCCACCTACATTTTCTGCTGTTTGGTAGAATGAGAAATCATTTTCTTTTCACCTCATTTTCTGCTGTTTGGTAGAATGAAACCCACTTTTCATGACCATAATTCTCAACTGTTTGATACTAATAGGCTAAGCTAAGAGATAAACAGTCAATTTAGTTATCAAGCAGTGCTTACAAAGTTTTCAAACAATGCTTACAAAGTCATAATTCTCAACTGTTTGTAATCCTTATACAAAAAAGGGGGGACCAAAAAAAAGAGAAACATCACTTCATTCAATTGTTCTCCTTGAATTTTTCAAACCAAATCCTTCTCAATTTATCGCTCTTCGCTAGAAGCCTTTTGCAAGGTTTTCACGCTTTACGAGGTAATCGAAAGCGCTACCCAAAAAGTCCTCTTCAAATCCTTCAATTTTCATCATTTCTTGATAAAGAAGGTTGACATCGAGCTTGACTTTAGATATCTTTTGTAGAGCTATAGCGACTTCTGCCATTTGAGTAGAGATATTTTAAAGTTCCAAATCATCATCATGGGTTCTCTTTCGACTTTTTCTTGATTCTAATGACGCACTTGAAGTTGATTGTTAATCATTTTTTGTCACGAACTCATCATCACCGTCACCTTTTTCTTCCAGATTCATAGCTCCATGTGATTGTATCTAAACGTTATCAAATGACTTGGCACCACTTCCTCGAGCGACATCCTTTCGAACCACAATAGTTATTTCATCATACATATCAATTTTCTTGTTAAGATACTTATCATAAATTGGATTCTCCTGTTAAAAGAAAATACAAGTAATCAGTAAACTGACACTGAGTAAGCAAATTAGAACTCACACATTAGTATCTAATCCTAGAATCCTGAGCATAGCAACTGTAAAGAGATCCAACACTGAGCACACAAATCTGCACACAGCAACTCAATATTGTAGGTGAAGTCTGACTCCCAAAAATCCATGTAGTAGTTCTGGAAAATGAAAGATACTATTAACTAAATTTTCTGTCTCTTATAGCAGCATAGTACATGTGTGTAAATAATACCCATGGCACTTAGGACATGCTGAAAAGCTTCTCACTTTGTTAGTAATCATTAAGAGCCAAACCAAACAAAAAAAGATTTCCTCTGGATCATGCCTGGAATACAGAAAAGCCAGACACCCAGTCTAGCTGAAAAAAGGAAGGAGAGACAAGCACATGAATTTTTAAGGCAATTCTATTACAGAAATGGGCTATTTTGAGGATGCAGCTTCAACATATTCCAGGTATTTAGCATATGTCACCATGACTAAAAGCCCAAGGATTTGTCAATGATTCTGTTCCAAAATGAGGTAGGTAGCAGGCATATCTTTGTTAAGGGCCATTGCAAACTCACTACATACAGTGGCGACCAAATGATCTCAAGAAAAAGCACAAATTGCTCAGGCAAATAAGCATACAGTGAAATTGACCAGCGAAATTCCTAGCTCAAACACACAGCCAAGTAGAGTATAAAGGCTTCAACCTTCGATTTTCCAGTGACAGAAGCTACCAACAGGGACTTGTCAATAAATAATCCAAGATCAACAGTGCGAAAAACCAAATCAGAAGCTGACCCTGAAGGCCTAACAATCAGAAAGAGATCAACAGTGCAAAAAAAACAAATCAGAAAATAGGCACCCACAGCCATATCTCAACATAGGTGTTGTACACATCGGGAGACATGCGAATCATCCTCATATTTTCATCCCACCCACAGCCAGATTGGCTTCGAAGTTTTGCTATGATGCCCTAAGCAGTTTTCATGGTCTTAGATGATTGTCAACGTGATCTAATAGACATTTGACATTGAACTTCTTTGATATCATATCCGTTGCTGCAACAAAAGAACTAGACTTGAAAGTGTTGTTCGATCAATTTTCCTTTTTAACCTCATCGGCCAAAAATTTGATTAGTTCCTTCGACATCGGCTTAGACCAATGGAATTGAGTTTTCTTATCCTTACTAACCTCTTTCATTTTTCCTTTGTCCATGCTATAATAAGGAAACTGAGCAAAATACAAGCTTTTACACTGAACAAAATACAAGCTTTTAAACTGAGTAGAAAACAAGTTTTAAACTCAGCAGAATACAAGCTTTTACACTGAGCAAAATACAAGCTTTTCAATTGAGCAGAATACAAGCTTTAAACTGAGCAGAATACAAGCTTCATAAGTGTCTTTTCTACGCAAATAGCAACAAAAGAGTGTATAAGCTTCATAACTGAGCAGAATACAAGCTTTTAAACTGAGCATGCTATTAAAAAAACGAATGCTAATACACAGTACATTGACCAAGCACCAAATTCACAGCAAACTAACAGCAAACTCATAGCAAACTCACTACGCAGCTCTCCGAGCTTCATAATCTTGCCACATTGCATTTGCTATAGCATCTCTCTTTATTTTCCATGCTAGATTTCCTTCTCACTCTTCTCTTCATGAGAGTAGTGGTCTCTGAATATCACGTGAGAACTCCCAATCGACCTCTCTTGATTTGATCATTTGGATCAATGCCTCTAAGAAAGTTGTGTAACACACAACACACAAGAACAACCTTCACTTGAATATCGAATTCCCAAAATGGCTCTGCATCCAACACACGAAATCGCTTTTTGAGCACCCCAAATGCTCTTTCTACGCTAATTCTCAAGGAAAAGTGTCGTAAATCGAACAATTCCTTAGCATTCATTGGTGGGGAGCTCTCATCGAACTCTTTGAGATGATAATGAACTTTCTTATATGGGGGAAGGATTTTCAAAGAGTATAACCAGAATCTAGCCAAAAATATTTTCCTACAAAACTTCAAAAGTTTCATTAGGATCCTATGCACTATATTCGAATAAGGGCAAACTCCATGAAACAAAACCATACCTTCTAGAGCACGAAATCCTCTTGATAATGCATCATTTAGCACTCTAGAATCACGTGTTGATCCTTCCCAACCAGCTAACACATATGTGAATTTGAGATCGTCAAAGGATATGGTGGCCAAGACATTTTGGGATAATGTACCTTTTCTATTCCTATACCTATTTTGATCTTCAATTGGAATAGATGCCCTCACATGAGTCCCATCTAAAGTTCCAATATAATCCTCAAACCATGGATAAAATCTAGGGTTATTCAAGATTTTGGAAGGGGTTGAACAGCTAGGAGGGTGCACGAAATCAGGATATAATTTTAAGATGGCTCCTAGAACTATGTGAAAATGGCTATGAATGGTCCAAGTAGATCGAAAAAACCTTCCCCCAATCCCCCTAAACCTCACATTGTGACCTATTAAGTGAAGAAATATTAGAACTTACTCTCTCACACTCATATGCTTCGTGTTTACAAGAAGTGCCCTCCTTTCAAGCATTTCATACAATTCCGAAAAAGGACTAGGCCTCATTTGAATCTGATTAAGGCAATGAGTATCCCCACAATACAAAACAATACTGATATAATTCTCCCAATCGACGTCTCTATTGACAAATGGCTGATGCTATATTTGAGAAATCGTAATTTCATTATCGGTATCTCTATTGTTATGGTTCCTAAGCAAGGCTGCTGTAGCTCCTAAAAGGGCAATGGTAGCACCAATGACCACAGCTTCCTCTTCATTTAAATCATTGGCCATCTAGGTAACAAGAAAAAGGGATATATCAAAGATGTAATAGAGACGCATGAGTAGGAAGTCATAGTATAAACCAATACTCAACTGATTAAATTAAAAAAGACAAAAATGCCATGTTTGTTAGAGTTTAAAAAGTTTAAACAGTCGAGATTAGATAAAGCAAATTGTAAGTTTAGCTAATAAGATCACCACAATATGTCATCATCCAACCAACTCCGGGACTTAACTTCCCCAAATCCAATTCCAATTTTCTAGTATAACACCCAGTAAGCACAAAATAAAATGAGTAGAGTACGTATAACACCCAGCAAGCACAAAATGAAATGTGCCCCTTCCCATCTATGTTCCTGTTGCTCATTTCTCTTCCCAATTTCTATTTGTAACCAATCAAGCCATAAAAGTGAAATCCAACGAACAGATCTACCAAAAAAACAACCACAAGAGAAGAAATTAAGAGTGCAAAGTTAGACACCCAGAATGCATATCCAACAAGCAAGTCACCAACACAACGTACGAGTACAAGTCAAGTGTAGAACACGATGAATCAAAGATGAAATATGTACCTGTAGATGCTCCAAAACGAGTTCTTCTTGTTAAGTTGAACGCAATACATCCCAAATGTGAGAGATTGTAGAAATTTCTTTAATTCGATTGTCATGAAATAGAGGGATTACAAAGATATAGAAAACCCTCGATCGGAAGTCCATAAAGAAGGGCTTTCCACTTTCTGCTGAAGATCAAATTTTGCTCTGCAGGACTTCTCTCTCTACAATGGCGATGTCTCGCACCTCTCTCTCTATCTTACCAACTTTCTCTCTCATATGTTTTGCTGATCAACAATGGAGAAGAGAGATCGAGGAGATTTCAAAGAGAGAGAGAGAGAGAGAGAGAGAGAGAGAGAGAGAGAGAGAGAGAGACTTGAGAGAGAGAGAGAGAGAAACTTCAAACCCTAGTTAGGGGACTGGGTAGCTTTGAAGAGAGAGAGAGAGAGAGAGAGAGAGAGAGAGAGAGACATGGAGTGAGAGGAGGAGCTTGAGTGAGGAAGAATGAAAATCAATTTACGGCCTATGTTTGGGGAAAATATTTTCCCTCATACGGGGTAAAATCATTTTCCTCTAAAAATGATTTTCCCATCTGCTTTTTACCTAACAGTGTAAAATACGAAAATTATTTTTCGAAAAAATGATTTTACCTCCTACCAAACACACCTTAAGTTTAGGGATTGTGAGCTAAGGCGGGTTGAACCCCAATACAGGTTTCTATGCCAACAAGCCTGCAAGTCAGGTTGAGCTTAGAAAACAATTCAACCGTCTCATTTCCATAATTTATGGGGAAGAAGTATTCATCAATTACCAGTTCTTTACTTAATGAGAATCACAGACAAGATTACAGGATATAAATATAACATAATACCAATACATTGACACGTGATTTTTTAGAAAAATAGGATATATGATTGATAAAAAGAATTGCTTATGTGTTTATAATCAGCTCTTTGTTTAACAGCTCTTGTTTTTGGCTGTGTAGAGTGTCACGTTTGGACGAAGACAACAACAAATTGCTCATATAGAGAGTGCACTTCACGGTTACCAATAATAAGAATTGTAATTTCTGTTTTTTGGGTGCTGAATTCAGTTTTTTCTTTTCGGTGCTGAATTATATTCAATTTCTTTTTGCCATCTATGCATTGAAATGTGGAGAGTTCCTGAGCATTTCAATATCTGACAAAGGTACACCATGGATAAATGAAGTTATGGAGAGTTTCATGCTTTTTAGCTTCTCTATTCCTCAATTAGGGTCTACTCGTTTCACCAATCCATAAATTTAAAGTGCTCCCAAACACTAACCACTATTTTAAAACTTCAGTAACTACTTCCAAACGCTGATAACTACCACAAAACACTGCTAAACTATTCCAAATGCTGTTATACACTAGCTACTTTTCTAAACACTGCTAACCGTTTGTAAAATACAAGTGGATTTCTTAATGACGACCAAATTAATTTTACGGGCATTAACAATAAATTCACAAAGGCCTATTAACATTTATGTTGTTCAGATGGGATGAAAGTTATTTCATTGTCAACTTAACAATTTAATCCCAACCTAAATGGATACTCAGTTCAATATATTTTCTATACAAGGTGAAATTGGTATTTAGAATACCTGAACTTCGCTAACCACTTCTACATTCTACTTTTAACTATTGATGATCCTCTAGAAATGGAGCTTCAACTACATGAGAAAAGTAAGAGATGTAAACTTTTCAAAAGGATAAGAAGAGTCCAATGAGAATTCTAAATCAAACCATGATTTGCCTATTCCAATTGAAATTGTGAAAGAAGCTTTAGATTTAGGGAAAAGACTTGGTATTTCTGTTATTGGAGATGAGACCCCGACAATTAGAAGAATTATAAGAAGCCTAAGGAAAGAGTTAGAAAATAAATGACAAACAAAAGATTTATTTTCTTAGGCTACCTCTGGTGGCTGTTTTAGTTGATGTCTGCATTTAAAACTAGCGGCTTGTATATGCGTACTTGTTTGCGAATTGCAGTCTTTAGGATGTAGTGGCTTTAGGTTGTAGTAGTTGTTTTTCTTATAAATTGTGTAGTGGCTGTAATGTCGTGTTTTATTATTGTAAGAGTTATGCCAAACTAAGAAATCAAAAAAAAAAAGGGCTATACAGTCTAGTGCATTTCAGAATAGTTGCCTGTAGGCATGTTGGCGTAAACTGGAAAAGGGCCAAGTATGAACAAAGTTGGAAGTAGAAGCCAAAAAATCCAAATAGAATCTACAGGCTAATGCTGCATGATGCATATTCCCATATGCATCATTTTTATTTAAGGTCAACTTACAAGAAGAGAGGTGTCAAACAAGAGCGTGCATGGGAACTCTCATATTTTCTCTTATTATGTGAGTTCAAGGACTTTAGACACCATGAAGAAGTCAAGCAAGTGGCGAAAATCTGGATAAGACTCATATTCCTTCCAGAAGAATTGATGCCCGATTCATCCCGTCGGAAGGTAATTTTTTTTGTGCTCATTTTTGGACTAGCTCAAGTGGACCCACAACTTGAGGGGCCACATGGTTTTGAAGCTTAAGATGTCAAATTTAAAATAAGCCCAATTTTATTTAATTTGGACGTCATTTGATTGGGCAAAGTAGCACTCAAAGGGAAGTTGTCCTGCTCCAGTCCAGTTCTGATATAGGTGTAATGTTTGGACCATAATTTTTGATCTACTTATCCAAATTGAGAAAATGAGCCCATTCGGGAAACTAGATTTCCAGGGATTTTCAACAAGCCCAGAATCACCTGATTTGGACGTGTGTGCTGAGAGTTATGCTCATTTGAAATGAAGGCTGCTGCAAGGATTAAATACTGGGCAAATGAAGAGACTTTGGTTACATGACATCATGTGGATGACATCATGCACGACTTGGAGTGTTCTAGATGGATGTTTTCAGCTGATTGGAAGCCTAGAATATTCTTTGTAACCTCCCCCACCCCTTTATGTTGAGTCTTTTCCATTTTCCAAGCCTTTTCAATTTTCTAGTTTTAATTGCTAGGAGTTTTTAAGTCTTTTGGTTATCTTTGTTTAGCCTATAAATAGGTGGGTTATGTAGTTTCATTTGAATTCAGAGTTGTAAGCTTTTCCAAGAGTAATACAAACACCTTGAGAGTGATTCTCATTTGTGTCCTAAAAAAAAATCCCTAGTTCTATATCTTGAATTTTGGCAAGTTCAAGTGGTGTTCTAGGTTCTCTTTTCTTTTCCAATTGGAGTGATTCCTTGGTGAAGATGAGAGAATTTGCCCAAGATCAAGTCCTTGAGTGGCTCCGCGAAGGATTATCTCAAGTGCAAGGTCTTGTTTATCCTTTGTTCTTTTTTGTTATTATTCTTCGATCCATCTCAATCTATCTTCCATATTCACTTTTCTTTGGTTTGATTCTTGTTTGGAATTTGTTTGAGTTTGATTTGGTTCACTTACCACCCACATATACATCAATTGGTATCAGAGCCAAGGCTTTTAAGTGACCCACATCATACCCAAATACATCCCAAAAAAAAAAGCCAAAATATAATCTCAAAGTCGAAGCGGAGCACGGCCACCCCGTGCCTCACTGCACGCCTGTGCCACCTTCCCCAGCAGCATTTTCTTTCCCCAAAGCACTTCAACATGTCTACTAAGTCTACAAGAAGTGATCAAGCAAGAGTAGAGGAGTTGGAAGCCCAAGTTACATATCTCCGGACTCAACTTGGCCAACTCTTAGAAGAGAAAAGAAGGTGGGTTCATAGCCCCACACCCTCTCACCCTCATGAACCGGTGGTCGAATCTGAAGAGGAAGTCCTTCACTCCCGTGCCAATTCTAGTGACGAAGAAGCCCCAAGGAGACGAAGGCAAGGAGGCAATATTGGTGGTGTCCGAATTGACATCCCCGAATTTGAAGGCCAACTTGACCCGGACTTATTTCTCGATTGGTTGCACACCATTGAGAGGATCTTTGAATATGAGGACATCCCGGAGGACAAGAAGGTAAAACTCGTAGCCCTTAAACTCCGAAAATATGCTTCAATCTGGTGGGCTAACCTTGGAGCGAAAAGAGCAAGAAATGGGAAAGGGAAAATTAGAACGTGGGCCAAAATGAAAAAAAAGCTTAAGGCCAAGTTTCTTCCCTCACACTATGTGCAAGATAATTATCTGAAACTCCACCGCCTCAAGCAAGGATCAAAAAGTGTGGAAGAATACACTCGGGAGTTTGAACAACTCCTCCTCAAGTGTGATTTGAAAGAAGATGATGTACAAACATTGGTAAGATATTTGAGTGGTCTTGATGAATCAATTGCTCATGTAATTGAGTTGCAACCCTATTCATCCCTAGATGACTTGAGTTCTCTAGCCTATAAGGTAGAGCAACAAAAGAAGACTAAGGAAAAGAGCATCTTTTCCAAGACTCCTTCCCGTCCTTTTTCTCAAGAACCACCTTACTTTCCCCCACAAATTCAAACCCCCTCACCCGCCAAAAGTGTCCCTCCCATCACCCCTCCACCTCCCACAAAAGTGCCCTCACGGCCAAAAGACCAAGTTCGGTGTTTCCGTTGTCAAGGTATGGGACATTTTGCATCTGATTGTCCTAACAAGAGGATTGTTTCCCTGGCTGAGTACCAAGCTTCTTTTGAGGAGCATGAACATGAAGAAGAGGAAAGCTTGGAAGAAAAAGAAGAAGAGGTTATCATAGGCCCCGATGAAGGTGAGTTGCTTGTCATTAGGCGAGCATTGAGTGGATTTACTACTCAAGAAGGCTTGGAGCAAAGAGAGGCGATTTTCCACACAAGGTGCACTATTCAAGGGAAAGTTTGTACCCTCATCATCGATGGAGGTAGTTGTACAAATGTTGCATCCAAAACCATGGTGGACAAGCTCAAACTTGCGACTACACCCCATCCTAAGCCTTATAGCATCCAATGGCTAAATCAAGGCAAAGGTATATACATTTCTCATCAATGCCTCATTTCTCTTTCTATTGGAGACCACTATAAGGATGAGATATTGTGTGACATTCTTCCTATGGATGCAAGCCATATATTATTGGGTAGACCATGGATGTTTGATCGCCATGTAATTCATCATGGGCGCCTCA
Organism: Carnegiea gigantea; assembly: GCA_029747015.1. Classification (NCBI taxonomy): domain Eukaryota; kingdom Viridiplantae; phylum Streptophyta; class Magnoliopsida; order Caryophyllales; family Cactaceae; genus Carnegiea; species Carnegiea gigantea. Next base: position 20,433 of record JAKOGI010004282.1, read on the forward strand.
ACACCTACTCCTTTATTAAGGATGAGAAGAAAATCACCTTGACCCCTATTCCATCGTGCCAAAGCCCCAAGCCACAAAAGGACCGACAAGCCTTAACCCTCATTCATCCTTCCCAAACCCTTGCCCCCAAAGAAGATTTCTCACTTCCGCTTCTTCTCCACACCAGGTATGACCCGTTTTATCATCCTCCCCTCACCCTCTTCTATATCTCTCTAGAGGTGATGCCCTGTGACCTCCTTCCCCAAAAGCTCCCATATTGTGAGCGTGACCCCTTTCTTGAGAGGCTTGCTAACCCTTTGAGTTTGAGGACAAACTCAAAACCACCCGGGGAGTATGATGCATATTCCCATATGCATCATTTTTATTTAAGGTCAACTTCCAAGAAGAAAGGTGTCAAACAAGAGCGTGCATGGGAACTCTCATATTTTCTCTTATTATGTGAGTTCAAGGACTTTAGACACCATGAAGAAGTCAAGCAAGTGGCGAAAATCTGGATAAGACTCATATTCCTTCCGGAAGAATTGGTGCCCGATTCATCCCGTCGGAAGGTAATTTTTTTGGTGCTCATTTTTGGGACTAGCTCAAGTGGACCCACAACTTGAGGGGCCACATGGTTTTGAAGTTTAAGATGTCAGCTTTAAAATAAGCCTAATTTTATTTAATTTGGACGTCATTTGATTGGGCAAATAGCACTCAAAGGGAAGTTGTCCTGCTCCAGTTCAGTTCTGATATAGGTGTAATGTTCGGACCATAACTTTTGATCTACTTATCCAAATTGAGAAAATGAGCCCATTCTGGAAATAGATTTCCAGGGCTTTCCAACAAGCCCAGAATCACCTGATTTGGACGTGTGTGCTGAGAGTTATGCTCAGTTGAATTGGAGGCTACTGCAAGGATTAAATGCTGGGCAAATGAAGAGACTTTGGTTACATGACATCATGTGGATGACATCATGCACGACTTGGAGTGTTCTAGATGGATGTTTTCAGCTGATTGGAAGCCTAGAATATTCTTTGTAACCTCCCCCACCCCTTTATGTTGAGTCTTTTCCATTTTCCAAGCCTTTTCAATTTTCTAGTTTTAATTGCTAGGAGTTTTTAAGTCTTTTGGTTATCTTTGTTTAGCCTATAAATAGGTGGGTTATGTAGTTGCATTTGAATTCAGAGTTGTAAGCTTTCCCAAAGTGAAATACAATTAACCTTTGAGTGTGATTCTCAAAAGTATTCCAAATCCCTAGTTCTATATCTTGAATTTTGGCAAGTTCAAGTGGTGTTCTAGGTTCTCTTTTCTTTTCCAATTGGAGTGATTCCTTGGTGAAGACAAGAGGATTTGCCCAAGATCAAGTCCTTGAGTGGCTCCGTGAAGGATTATCTCAAGTGCAAGGTCTTGTTTATCCTTTGTTTTTTCTTTTGTTATTATTCTTCGATCCATCTCAATCTATCTTCCATATTCACTTTTCTTTGGTTTGATTCTTGTTTGGAATTTGTTTGAGTTTGATTTGGTTCACTTACCACCCACATATACATCAATTGGTATCAGAGCCAAGGCTTTTAAGTGACCCACATCATACCCAAATACATCCCAAAAAAAAAGGCCAAAATATAATCTCAAAGTCGAAGCGGAGCACGGCCACCCCGTGCCTCACTGCACGCCCGTGCCACCTTCCCCAGCAGCATTTTCTTTCCCCAAAGCACTTCAACATGTCTACTAAGTCTACAAGAAGTGATCAAGCAAGAGTAGAGGAGTTGGAAGCCCAAGTTACATATCTCCGGACTCAACTGGGCTAACTCTTAGAAGAGAAAAGAAGGTGGGTTCATAGCCCCACACCCTCTCACCCTCATGAATCGGTGGTCGAATCTGAAGAGGAAGTCCTTCACTCCCGTGCCAATTCTAGTGACGAAGAAGCCCCAAGGAGACGAAGGCAAGGAAGCAATATTGGTGGTGTCCGAATTGACATCCCCGAATTTGAAGGCCAACTTGACCCGGACTTATTTCTCGATTGGTTGCACACCATTGAGAGGATCTTTGAATATGAGGACATCCCGGAGGACAAGAAGGTAAAACTCGTAGCCCTTAAACTCCGCAAATATGCTTCAATCTGGTGGGCTAACCTTGGAGCGAAAAGAGCAAGAAATGGGAAAGGGAAAATTAGAACGTGGGCCAAAATGAAAGAAAAACTTAAGGCCAAGTTTCTTCCCTCACACTATGTGCAAGATAATTATCTGAAACTCCACCGCCTCAAGCAAGGATCAAAAAGTGTAGAGGAGTACACTCGGGAGTTTGAACAACTCCTCTCAAGTGTGATTTGAAAGAAGATGACTCTCAAACCTATGTAAGATACTTAACCGGACTTGATGAGTCTATTGCTCATATTGTTGAATTGCAACCATATTCATCCCTTGATGACTTGAGTTCTCTAGCCTATAAGGTAGAGCAACAAAAGAAGACTAAGGAAAAGAGCATCTTTTCCAAGACTCCTTCCCGTCCTTTTTCTCAAGAACCACCTTACTTTCTCCTACAAATTCAAACCCCCTCACCCGCCAAAAGTGTCTCTCCCATCACCCCTCCACCTCCCACAAAAGTGCCCTCACGGCCAAAAGACCAAGTTCGGTGTTTCCGTTGTCAAGGTATGGGACATTTTGCATCTGATTGTCCTAACAAGAGGATTGTTTCCCTGGCTGAGTACCAAGCTTCTTTTGAGGAGCATGAACATGAAGAAGAGGATAGTTTGGAAGAAAAAGAAGAAGAGGTTATCATAGGCCCCGATGAAGGTGAGTTGCTTGTCATTAGGCGAGCATTGAGTGGATTTACTACTCAAGAAGGCTTGGAGCAAAGAGAGGCGATTTTCCACACAAGGTGCACTATTCAAGGGAAAGTTTGTACCCTCATCATCGATGGAGGTAGTTGTACAAATGTTGCATCCAAAACCATGGTGGACAAGCTCAAACTTGCGACTACACCCCATCGTAAGCCTTATAGCATCCAATGGCTAAATCAAGGCAAAGGTATATACATTTCTCATCAATGCCTCATTTCTCTTTCTGTTAGGGACCACTATAAGGATGAGATATTGTGTGACATTCTTCCTATGGATGCAAGCCATATATTATTGGGTAGACCATGGATGTTTGATCGCCATGTAATTCATCATGGGCGCCTCAACACCTACTCCTTTATTAAGGATGAGAAGAAAATCACCTTGGCCCCTATTCCATCGTGCCAAAGCCCCAAGCCACAAAAGGACCGATAAGCCTTAACCCTCATTCATCCTTCCCAAACCCTTGCCCCCAAAGAAGATTTCTCACTTCCGCTTCTTCTCCACACCAGGTATGACCCGTTTTATCATCCTCCCCTCACCCTCTTCTATATCTCTCTAGAGGTGATGCCCTGTGACCTCCTTCCCCAAAAGCTCCCATATTGTGAGCGTGACCCCTTTCTTGAGAGGCTTGCTAACCCTCTGAGTTTGAGGACAAACTCAAAACCACCCGGGGAGTATGATGCATATTCCCATATGCATCATTTTTATTTTTATTTTTATTTAAGGTCAACTTCCAAGAAGAAAGGTGTCAAACAAGAGCGTGCATGGGAACTCTCATATTTTCTCTTATTATGTGAGTTCAAGGACTTTAGACACCATGAAGAAGTCAAGCAAGTGGCGAAAATCTGGATAAGACTCATATTCCTTCCAGAAGAATTGATGCCTGATTCATCCCGTCGGAAGGTAATTTTTTTTGTGCTCATTTTTGGACTAGCTCAAGTGGACCCACAACTTGAGGGGCCACATGGTTTTGAAGCTTAAGATGTCAGCTTTAAAATAAGCCCAATTTTATTTAATTTGGACGTCATTTGATTGGGCAAAATAGCACTCAAAGGGAAGTTGTCCTGCTCCAGTCCAGTTCTGATATAGGTGTAATGTTCAGACCATAACGTTTGATCTACTTATCCAAATTGAGAAAATGAGCCCATTCTGGAAAATAGATTTCCAGGGCTTTCCAACAAGCGCAGAAGTACCTAATTTGGACGTGTGTGCTGAGAGTTATGCTCAGTTGAAGTGGAGGCTGCTGCAAGGATTAAATGCTGGGCAAATGAAGAGGCTTTGGTTACATGACATCATGTGGATGACATCATGCACGACTTGGAGTGTTCTAGATGGATGTTTTCAGCTGATTGGAAGCCTAGAATATTCTTTGTAACCTCTCCCACCCCTTTATGTTGAGTCTTTCTCATTTTCCAAGCCTTTTCAATTTTCTAGTTTTAATTGCTAGGAGTTTTTAAGTCTTTTGGTTATCTTTGTTTACCCTATAAATAGGTGGGTTATGTAGTTGCATTTGAATTCAGAGTTGTAAGCTTTTCCAAGAGTAGTACAAACACCTTGAGAGGGATTCTCATTTGTGTCCAAAAAAAAATCCCTAGTTCTATATCTTGAATTTTGGCAAGTTCAAGTGGTGTTCTAGCTTCTCTTTTCTTTTCCAATTGGAGTGATTCCTTGGTGAAGACGAGAGGATTTGCCCAAGATCAAGTCCTTGAGTGGCTCCGCGAAGGATTACCTCAAGTGTAAGGTCTTGTTTATCCTTTGTTCTTTTTTGTTATTATTTTCATTCCATCCCAATCAACCTTCCATTTTCTCTTTACTTTGGTTCAATTCTTATTTGGGTTTATTTGAGTTTGATTTGGTTCACTTACCCTCCCACATATACATCAATTGGTATCAGAGCCAAGGCTTTTAAGTGACCCACATCATACCCAAATACATCCCAAAAAAAAAGGCCAAAATATAATCTCAAAGTTGAAGCGGAGCACGGCCACCCCGTGCCTCACTGCACCCCCGTGCCACCTTCCCCAGCAGCATTTTCTTTCCCCAAAGCACTTCAACATGTCTACTAAGTCTACAAGAAGTGATCAAGCAAGAGTAGAGGAGTTGGAAGCCCAGGTTACATATCTCCGGACACAACTTGGCCAACTCTTAGAGGAGAAAAGAAGGTGGGTTCATAGCCCCACACCCTCTCACCCTCATGAATCGGTGGTCGAATCTGAAGAGGAAGTCCTTCACTCCCGTGCCAATTCTAGTGACGAAGAAGCCCCAAGGAGACGAAGGCAAGGAAGCAATATTGGTGGTGTCCGAATTGACACCCCCGAATTTGAAGGCCAACTTGACCCGGACTTATTTCTCGATTGGTTGCACACCATTGAGAGGATCTTTGAATATGAGGACATCCCGGAGGACAAGAAGGTAAAACTCGTAGCCCTTAAACTCCGCAAATATGCTTCAATTTGGTGGGCTAACTTTGGAGCGAAAAGAGCAAGAAATGGGAAAGGGAAAATTAGAACGTGGGCCAAAATGAAAGAAAAACTTAAGGCCAAGTTTCTTCCCTCACACTATGTGCAAGATAATTATCTGAAACTCCACCGCCTCAAGCAAGGATCAAAAAGTGTGGAAGAATACACTCGGGAGTTTGAACAACTCCTCCTCAAGTGTAATTTGAAAGAAGATGATGTACAAACATTGGTAAGATATTTGAGTGGTCTTGATGAATCAATTGCTCATGTAATTGAGTTGCAACCCTATTCATCCCTAGATGACTTGAGTTCTTTAGCCTATAAGGTAGAGCAACAAAAGAAGACTAAGGAAAAGAGCATCTTTTCCAAGACTCCTTCCCGTCCTTTTTCTCAAGAACCACCTTACTTTCCCCCACAAATTCAAACCCCCTCACCCGTCAAAAGTGTCCCTCCCATCACCCCTTCACCTCCCACAAAAGTGCCCTCATGGCCAAAAGACCAAGTTCGGTGTTTCCGTTGTCAAGGTATGGGACATTTTGCATCTGATTGTCCTAACAAGAGGATTGTTTCCCTGGCTGAGTACCAAGCTTCTTTTGAGGAGCATGAACATGAAGAAGAGGAAAGCTTGGAAGAAAAAGAAGAAGAGGTTATCATAGGCCCCGATGAAGGTGAGTTGCTTGTCATTAGGCGAGCATTGAGGGGATTTGCTACTCAAGAAGGCTTGGAGCAAAGAGAGGCGATTTTCCACACAAGGTGCACTATTCAAGGGAAAGTTTGTACACTCATCATCGATGGAGGTAGTTGTACAAATGTTGCATCCAAAACCATGGTGGACAAGCTCAAACTTGCGACTACACCCCATCCTGAGCCTTATAGCATCCAGTGGCTAAATCAAGGCAAAGGTATATACATTTCTCATCAATGCCTCATTTCTCTTTCTATTGGAGACCACTATAAGGATGAGATATTGTGTGACATTCTTCCTATGGATGCAAGCCATATATTATTGGGTAGACCATGCATGTTTGATCGCCATGTAATTCATCATGGGCGCCTCAACACCTACTCCTTTATTAAGGATGAGAAGAAAATCACCTTGACCCCTATTCCATCGTGCCAAAGCCCCAAGCCACAAAAGGACCGACAACCCTTAACCCTCATTCATCCTTCCCAAACCCTTGCCCCCAAAGAAGATTTCTCACTTCCGCCTCTTCTCCTCACCAGGTATGACCCGTTTTATCATCCCCCCCTCACCCTCTTCTATATCTCTCTGGAGGTAATGCCCTGTGACCTCCTTCCCCAAAAGCTCCCATATTGTGAGCGTGACCCCTTTCTTGAGAGGCTTGCTAACCCTTTGAGTTTGAGGACAAACTCAAAATCACCCGGGGAGTATGATGCATATTCCCATATGCATCATTTTTATTTAAGGTCAACTTCCAAGAAGAAAAGTATCAAACAAGAGCGTGCATGGGAACTTTCATATTTTCTCTTATTATGTGAGTTCAAGGACTTTAGACACCGCGAAGAAGTCAAGCAAGTGGCGAAAATCTAGATAAGACTCATATTCCTTCCGGAAGAATTGGTGCCCGATTCATCCCGTCGGAAGGTAATTTTTTTGGTGCTCATTTTTGGACTAGCTCAAGTCGATCCACAACCTGAGGGGCCACATGGTTTTGAAGACTAAGATGTCAGCTTTAAAATAAGCCTAATTTTATTTAATTTGGACGTCATTTGATTGGGCAAAATAGCACTCAAAGGGAAGTTGTCCTGCTCCAGTTCAGTTCTGATATAGGTGTAATGCTCTAACCATAACTTTTGATCTACTTATCCAAATTGAGAAAATGAGCCCATTCGGGAAACTAGATTTCCAGGGATTTTCAACAAGCCCAGAATCACCTGATTTGGACGTGTGTGCTGAGAGTTATGCTCATTTGAAATGAAGGCTGCTGCAAGGATTAAATACTGGGCAAATGAAGAGACTTTGGTTACATGACATCATGTGGATGACATCATGCACGACTTGGAGTGTTCTAGATGGATGTTTTCAGCTGATTGGAAGCCTAGAATATTCTTTGTAACCTCCCCCACCCCTTATGTTGAGTCTTTTCCGTTTTCCAAGCCTTTTCAATTTTCTAGTTTTAATTGCTAGGAGTTTTTAAGTCTTTTGGTTATCTTTGTTTAGCCTATAAATAGGTGGGTTATGTAGTTTCATTTGAATTCAGAGTTGTAAGCTTTTCCAAGAGTAATACAAACACCTTGAGAGTGATTCTCATTTGTGTCCTAAAAAAAAATCCCTAGTTCTATATCTTGAATTTTGGCAAGTTCAAGTGGTGTTCTAGGTTCTCTTTTCTCTTCCAATTGGAGTGATTCCTTGGTGAAGACGAGAGGATTTGCCCAAGATCAAGTCCTTGAGTGGCTTCGCGAAGGATTATCTCAAGTGCAAGGTCTTGTTTATCCTTTGTTCTTTTTTGTTATTATTCATCGATCCATCTCAATCTATCTTCCATATTCACTTTTCTTTGGTTTGATTCTTGTTTGGAATTTGTTTGAGTTTGATTTGGTTCACTTACCACCCACATATACATCAATTAGTATCAGAGCCAAGGCTTTTAAGTGACCCACATCATACCCAAATACATCCCAAAAAAAAAAGCCAAAATATAATCTCAAAGTTGAAGCGGAGCACGGCCACCCCGTGCCTCACTGCACCCCCGTGCCACCTTCCCCAGCAGCATTTTCTTTCCCCAAAGCACTTCAACATGTCTACTAAGTCTACAAGAAGTGATCAAGCAAGAGTAGAGGAGTTGGAAGCCCAAGTTACATATCTCCGGACTCAACTTGGCCAACTCTTAGAAGAGAAAAGAAGGTGGGTTCATAGCCCCACACCCTCTCACCCACATGAACCGGTGGTCGAATCGGAAGAAGAAGTCCTTCAATCCCGAGCCAATTCTAGTGACGAAGAAGCCCCAAGGAGACGAAGGCAAGGAGGCAATATTGGTGGTGTCCGAATTGACATCCCCGAATTTAAAGACCAACTTGACCCGGACTTATTTCTCGATTGGTTGCACACCATTGAGAGGATCTTTGAATATGAGGACATCCCGGAGGACAAGAAGGGAAAACTCGTAGCCCTTAAACTCCGCAAATATGCTTCAATCTGGTGGGCTAACCTTGGAGCGAAAAGAGCAAGAAATGGGAAAGGGAAAATTAGAACGTGGGCCAAAATGAAAAAAAAACTTAAGGCCAAGTTTCTTCCCTCACACTATGTGCAAGATAATTATCTGAAACTGCACCGCCTCAAGCAAGGATCAAAAAGTGTGGAAGAATACACTCGGGAGTTTGAACAACTCCTCCTCAAGTGTGATTTGAAAGAAGATGATGTACAAACATTGGTAAGATATTTGAGTGGTCTTGTTGAATCACTTGCTCATGTAATTGAGTTGCAACCCTATTCATCCGTAGATGACTTGAGTTCTCTAGCCTATAAGGTAGAGCAACAAAAGAAATCTAAGGAAAAGAGCATCTTTTCCAAGACTCCTTCCCGTCCTTTTTCTCAAGAACCACCTTACTTTCCCCCACAAATTCAAACCCCCTCACCCGCCAAAAGTGTCCCTCCCATCCCCCCTCCACCTCCCACAAAAGTGCCCTCACGGCCAAAAGACCAGGTTCGTTGTTTCCGTTGTCAAGGTATGGGACATTTTGCATCTGAGTGTCCTAACAAGAAGATCGTTTCCCTGGCTGAGTACCAAGCTTCTTTTGAGGAGCATGACCATGAAGAAGAGGAAAGTTTGGAGGAAAAAGAAGAAGAGGTTATCATAGGCCCCGATGAAGGTGAGTTGCTTATCATTCGGCGAGCATTGAGCGGATTTGCTACTCAAGAAGGATTGGAGCAAAGAGAGGCGATTTTCCGCACAAGGTGCACTATTCAAGGGAAAGTTTGTACCCTCATCATCGATGGAGGTAGTTGTACCAATGTTGCATCCAAAACCATGGTGGACAAGCTCAAACTTGAGACTACACCCCATCCTAAGCCTTATAGCATCCAATGGCTAAATCAAGGCAAAGGTATATACATTTCTCATCAATGCCTCATTTCTCTTTCTATTGG
>JAKOGI010004283.1:7500-29694 GCA_029747015.1 Carnegiea gigantea
AGCCCATCCGTGGATGTGAAGTGCAGCTTGATGCCAGCCCACTTGGTCAACTCACCCCATACCTCCTTGGCCTGTTTGCACTCGAAGAAAAGATGCTGCTGTGTTTCTATCTCCTGTAAGCATTAAGGACACGTGCTCGAAATATTTGTGTAAGCTGCTAGTTTGCTATTAACTGGCAGCCTGTTGTTCATCATCAGCCATAGGATAAAGGTGTGTCAAGGGAAATTCATACTGGACCAGAAAAGTTTAGCCCAATTACACTTCTCCCCACTGTTCAAGTACCAGAGATATCCACTTTTGACTGTATATCCTCCCTCCACTGTCTGTCGCCACACCCACTTCTGATTTGGCTTACACCCCATTTTACTTCTTCTTTAACTTTGCAAATCTTTTTCCAACACCAGCTTGTGTCGTGATATGGTTTGTAATCCCACCAATTTCTATCTCTAATGTGCCTTTCATGCACCCATTTAACCCACATAGAGTCCTTCTTCAAAGCCACGGCCCAAGCCATTTTTGCTATGCAAGCTTTATTCCAGAGTTCCATATTTTTCAGCCCCAAACTCCCATATTTCTTGGGTTTACAGAGGTCCTCCCAAGCCACATAAGGGACTTTCTTATAAGTTTGATCTGACCCCCATAGATAGTTCCTGCATAGAGCTTCAATTTCCTTCAGCACACCTTTGGGTATAAGAAAGATTGTAGCCCAAAAGTTAAAGATTCCCAATAATACACTATTAACCAAGGCAACCCTACCTGTATAGGAAGTGGTTTTGGTGGCCCATAATCTGATCTTGGAGGTAATTTTTTCAACTAGCATTCTACATTCCATTTTACCCAGTTTGTTGGCAGTAATGGGTACACCTAGATATCTAAATGGGAGGCTACCTGCCTGATAACCTGTTGTGCTAATTATGGCTTGCTGTTGCGAGTGAGTACATCCTCCCATGACCACTTGGGACTTCTCCTTGTTAGCTATCATACCTGAGCTTATGGAAAATTTCTCAAATGTATTGACCAAGCCCTGAACTGAAGGTACATCTGCTACAGAGAAGACAATCAAATCATCAGCGAACATCAAGTGAACCAGCTTGTTCTTCTGGCAATGAGGATGGAATTTATAACCTGGCTTAGTGCTTTCATGTTCAAATAGTCTGGATAAGTACTCCATCACTAGAACAAAGAGCATGGGTGAGAGAGGGTCTCCCTATTGCAGTCCTCTTTTCCCCTCGAAACCAGCCATGCTCCCCCCCATTTACTTGTATCGTAAATGTAGGTGTGGTCATACAGGCCCTAATCCAAGTAATGAATGTAGGAGGGAATTTGAGGGCCTCAAGTATTTCTGTCACACATTCCCAGTAGACTGAATCATATGCCTTCCTCAAATCAATCTTGCTCATACATCGGGGGGATATGTTATTCCTTGTGTAGCCCCTAGCTATCTCTTGACAGAGTAGGACATTGAATAGAAGTTCCCTCCCATCCACAAAAGCACCTTGACTGTGATTGACTATACTAGGTAGGACCTTCCTCAGTCTGTTGCAAAGCAATTTGGAGATAATTTTATAAATTATGTTACAGCAAGCAATTAGCCTAAAATCAGTTGCTGACTGAGGGGCTGTAATTTTTGGAATTAATACCAGTCTGGTGGCATTAATACTTATGGGCATTTCACTCGTCCTGAAAAAGTCCTTAATAGCACGGCATACTTGTGAACCAATAATTGGCCAGCAGGCTTTATAAAAACAGCTGTTATAACCATCTGGTCCCGGTGATTTAGAGGTGGGGATAGACCAAATGATTTCCCTGATCTCTTGGCCAGTAATAGGTGCGAGGAGCATTAATTGCTGTTCTACTGATAGGCAGGCTCTAGTTTGCATGATGTTGCTGTCCACTGGCGTTCCTCTAATGGTCTGGTCACCAACAACTTCTGCAAAGAATATGTAATGACCTTGTCCACATTCTCAAAGCCCTCGACCATCTCTCCATGATCATCCTTAATCTGGTAAATAAAGGTTTGCATATACCTCTGTCGCATCTTTGCAAAGAACAATTTAGTGCAATGATCTCCTTGATTAAGCCACGTTTGTTTGCTTTATTGTCTAATGAGGAACAAGGATGATTTGAGGACTCGTACATAGGTTTCCTATATCACTCTTTCCTCTGCTATGAGCTCAGTATTCTGGGGATCTTCATGCAACTGTGTTTGAATGGCTTCCAATTGGCTTCAGGTTCTATACTGCTGCTCATGGATATCAAAAAATTTATCCCTATGTAGCTGCCATAGTGGCTGCTGGAGACATTTGAGGAGCAAGGAATGCTGCTGTAATGTACTGCCTGTGTCTACTCTGTGAGTATGCTCTTCAATAATGGTCTTGAACTATGGATCTAAGGTCCACATGGAACAAAATTTAAAACTGGACTTAGGTTTTGGGGTGGTGAGCAACGGATCTTGATAGGTGTATGGTCTGAAAGACCCTCTGGGGTGCAGATTGCCAAGGTGAGTCTATGTCTTGATGCCAATGGCAATTCACAAGTGCCCTGTCTATCTGTGACCATATGGTTTTATTGGTCCACGTGAAGAAGGCCCCATAGGAGGGAACTTCCTACCGATCACATTGCTCTAAATAATTGGAAAAATCCACCACCTCACCATACTGAATGTCCTCACCTCCAATCCGTTCCCCCGGGTGGAGGACTGCATTGAAGTCTCCTATCACACACCAAGGACCTTGGATGTTTTGGGCCATCCTCATTAGGTCTTCCCACAGGGGTAATCTTCTGGCCACTGTGTTCAATCCATGCACAAAAGTTATTAAAAAAGCTTTGGTATAGTCAGCCAATTTAGTGATATAGCAGATCAATTGATCGGTAACATGTACAACATGTACTTGAAATGTAGCTTCTTGCCATGGCACGCATACTCTAACCTTAGGCACAATTTCTGCATCTGTATGCCATTGCCATCCAGCAAATACCCTACTAGCTATCTAATTCACATTCTCCTTTTTCACCTTAGTTTTGAGAAGTGCCACCAATTTCACTCCATGTTTATGCAAGAAGTTTTTCACATCTTCTTGCTTATTAGGGACAATCAAGCCCCTAACATTCCAAGATAGAATATTATCCATAAGGAGAGGAGGTAATGTCCCCTCTCTTCCCTATGTCTTCCACCTCCTCCCTATTGAATACTGTAAATGGGTTATTAGTCTCAGTCCCTAGTGGCCGGCTTAGACTAGTGGGTGTTTTAGGAGCATGCCTTCTAGGAGACACAAACCCCTCTTGTCCCTGCCCCTCTTCCCGGGTGGCCGCTGGCACATTGTGTTCTGTTTGTTCAAGTGGGGGTACTACCTGGGTTTCTGTTGAGCTGGCCTTTACTCTTCATTCCTTCCTCCCTAGGTCTTTCTTACTGCAATTCCCTTCTGCATTGCGTAACAGCTTACAGTATTTGCAACAGATCAGTTTCCATTCATATTGAACGGCTTATCTTATGACCCTGTCCCCATCATTAATAAAATCAATGTGATCTGGAAATGGCCCTTCAAATGGCATTTCTATCAGTAATCCTGTAAACCCAAGGGCGGATTTATCTCTAGTAGTCCTGTCTGTTTTGATTGGGATACCGAGCATGCTTCCCAATTTGCTTAGGCTATCGAGTCCCCAGAATTTGATGTCCATTTCAGGAAATCGGACCCATATAGGTATAGAATGCAGGTTAGATGTGTCGAGTGATAAGTCTTCATTCCAAGCTTTGGTAATAAATAGTTTACGATCAAAGAAATACCACCCCTTCTTCAGCACCTTTATTCTATCATCCATATTATTGAACCTAATAAGGAACACGCCTTTCCTAACCAACAGCACTTTATCAATATCCATTCTAGCCCAAATTCAATGCACATAGGCATCAATGACTGCCAAAGGTGGATTTGCTCCTAAAACACAGCAGAGTACTGAAGTATACCAATAGTCTACCTCCTTCTGGACATCACTTCTTTCAATTTTCACACATATCGAACATATCGGAACATATCGAAGCATAGAGCCCTCATCCGGATCCACCAATGAAGCGAACATGGTATGGATCTCCTCCGATCCTAGAATTTCATCAAACACCTGCGTCGCTACCTGTGTCCTGTTGTTCTCCGCACTTCAGGGTACTTCCACAGATTTCGGGGTGCTCTCATGACGAATCTGGTTGGTCGATTGAGTGGAACCGCTATCTGGCGATGCTGTTGCTGCCGACAACTGCCATAGCTGGCCTCTTTTCCCCCCCTCACCATTGCCGAGGTGCAACCCCAGAGGAAGTATATGTGCGTGTGTGTGTGTGTATCTACAGATATATATATATATATATATATATATATATATATATATATATATATATATATATATACACACACTATATATATATATATATATATATATATATATATATATATATATATATATATATACACACATATATAATATATATATATATATATATATATATATATATATATATATATATATATATATATATATGTTGAATTCTAAGAGTACACGACCACAAGAGGGGGTGAATTGTGGTGTCCGATTTTCGCCTATTTACTGACAAACAGCCTTAGACCCTGATTGCAGAGACTGTTTTTGAATGACGAACAGTCTTGGGCTTGTTTGTAGTGGCTGTTCCCAATTGATTCAGAAGCGAAAATCAAGTAGATAAAAGCGGAAATAAAGCACACACGATTTTTACGTGGAAAACACCTCTAGCCCAACTGAGGTGGGAAAAACCACGACCTACCTCGTGTAGGATTTAACCACTTCACTAACGGGCTGAACACGTTACAAAAGTAACACTCCTTGTTACAACTTGTAACCCACGTAACCTTCTTCGCTAAGACAGGTTACACCACGTCCAATCACACTATATTGGACACGTCCAAAGTCCACTCGACTATGGACACACTCACTCACTTTCTGATCTGAGAACAGGAGTACAAAACACCTTACTGGGGTGCTTTTGACTTAAGCAGATGTAAGGTACAATGAAGTCCTAGTATGCCAATAGTTTGAAAGCTCAATTTTTTCACAATCTTGTCACGGTTTTTTTCTTTTGAAATGAAGCTTTAGAAAGCTCACAATGCTCTGTGAAAAACCGATTTTTCCTTTGTGTATTTCTGCCGAAAGGAGTGAAAAGCTTTTCTTATTTAAGCAAGCAAACCCAATGGCTAACTCCTTCAAAAAGGATAGAAAAATCTTCTGATTTTAGCAGCTTAGGAGATTTCTTCAGATTTCCAACGGCTAGGAACAAAGAAGATAAGATTTTCCTAAAATATAGGGATTTGATACTCACGGGATAAAAACTGATTTAGCCACTTAATATAGCCGTGTAATTTAGCCCAAAAAAGGATAAAAAACTTGGTTTCAAAATTTGAATCAATCATGGCCTAAAAATAAGGAATAAGAATTTTGAAAAGAGATGCTTAGCAAAAACGGTTTTGCAATCTTTTACAAATCAAAAATAATCCTTTTTAGAACTTAATTAGTTAGCCTAGGATTTCATAAAAAGATTCTTAGAGCAGCCAGCCAACTAAAAGAAATTTTCAGGTAAAACGGATGTGGCCGCTGCAGTTTCAGGAACACCCTAGGCACCCTGTTTATAGGGTTGTTTGGAAATGGTGTTCTGAAGCAAATGTCGAAAACCGTTTTAAGAAGTGTTAAATTGAGACTTTCAAGATTGGCATATTAACAAGAGCCTAAAAGATAAAAACTAAATCAAACCAAGACTTCTTGTTATAAGAATCAGTCATCTTGTCAAGAATGGATGTGCAACTCCAAACACCTTGGTCACCTTGATTACTCGGGTGATCTTGTATCGCTGAATGTAGGAACTTGGTCTTTAAGACTTAGTTAGCTGTTGTCGAGATTTGTTGTGTGCTGATCTTTGTGTCACTGAAGCTTGAAACCTGTTCTTAAAACTTGTTCTCAACATTTAGTAGACAGAACAGGTAAGTAGGATCAATGCAAACAACTGTGTAGGACCTGTTTGGAGAGCTTGTTTGGAACAACATTACTTAAGCAAGTATGCTACACTTGGATTTGTTATCATCAAAACTTTATACAGTTAGTTCAACAATTTTTCCCTTTTTGATGATGACAAACCAAGTGACCATATTGACAAGAAAAAGATTTTATTTTTGTAAGTGCCTTTGTAAGTGACTTGAGTGCTGATATATATCCACACAGGTGCTAGGTCAGTCAAAAAACATATATAAGTATAAAGACTAATGACTCAACCGTTCAACTCAACCTAGGTCAATGGTCCACTTATCTTCCCCCTTTTGGCATCATTGAAAAGGCACAAACAACAGTCAGATGGTGTTTGCAAGTAAATCACATAAGACATAGTAAGAGATAAGCAAGATATAACAGAACTAGATATGTCATTGAAAGTCCGGAAAGTGCAATACAAAAAAAAAAGGAAACATAGAAAGAGACGGGGAAGAGAACTCTACAAAACATCCTATAAGAACAGGTTACAAGGGGTGATTGTGGCTGCGGAGGAGGGAGTTTGGTAGCGAGGGAGGAGAGAAGGGCCAGGAGATCTTCATGACGCTTGGCAGATAGTGCCTTCTCTTCTTCCAGGGCAGCCTTGACGGCTGTGAGCTCATCCTTGAGGCAGGAGTTATCCTCTAAAACAGCCTCAACTTTGACTGATGACCTCCCAGAAACAGGAGGTCTGGGTGTTCGGCTCCCCTGTTTGGAGATCGAGCCCTCAGCCAGAGTATATCCACACCCCATGAGGGTGTCACTCCCTATCTCATCAATCACTTGAGCAGCCACCCTCCTTTTAAGCTCTATCCTAAAGTGCTCAAAAACCCTCGTCAATAGAAAACCATACCCAAGATCATGTGCCCGGGTGGTGTTTGCAATACGCCCAATATGATGGATCATAAGAACAGGAAGGTTGATGGGTTCCTCCCTATCCAAAAGATCCACCAGGCACTGATCAAGAGCATCAGCCTAGTTTCTACCTTGACCTCTTGGGATGATGTTCTTTATGACAAACATAAAGAGCAGTTGGTGCAGAGAGGTCATCTAACCCTTCTTCACGGATGTGGGTGTTTGCAGGCCCTGGTTTTGACTCAACCGCTGTGAAAGCTCTAGCAGCCTGGCTGTCCCTAGGACAGACTTATCCACCCTCACATACACATTAAAGCCAAGTGAGGGAACACCCAAAATCGTACCCAGAGTTTGTGCATTAAATTGCACCTGTGTATCACCAATTTTACTTGTCACCACCCCTTCGGTGACAGCACAATTAGCATATAACTCAGCCAATTCTGGTACAGAACATCCCAGCTGGGTGTTCGTGAAGAGGTCCAGCCAGTTCTAGGCACGCAGCTTCTGTAAGAACACCCCCAACCCCTGTTCCTCGAAAAATTGAACTCTCACTATCTTCCCCCTAACTACATTGCGCTTAAGCAAATGCGCAATCTTGGTAGAAACAGGAGAGGCAGTAGACTTTTTGGCTCTTTTGGGGGGAGGAACAGAAGAAGCAGTCTCGGGTTTAGCTGATTTTGAGACTGGAGCAGTAAAGATAGTCTTAGGTGTAGCTGATTTGGAGAGAGAAGAGGTGAAGGTCTTTCCCTTGGGAGGTGCTGTTACAGGAGAAGACTTAATGGCAGGGAGAGTGGTTTTCTTAGGAGGAGCTTGTTCTTCGGAGGACTCGGAGAACACCGGGGTCCCCTGTTTAAAGGGGGTGTTCTCAGAATCAGAATCCGAGAATCCCGCAGAAGAAGAAGAGGAAGAAATTTTCTCAATGACTGGAGTGGAAGATTTTGTGGTTCTAGGAGAGGAGTAGAAGGCAATTCTTGCAGATTTGCGCGTGGGCTTAGCAGATTTTGGAGGAGAGGGGCCTGAGGCTTTTGAGGGTTGAGGCCTTGTTTGTGGCCTTGATCTAGGCATTCTGCTACACCTAGCCACCATCTTAACCCTTTTTCTTTTCTCTCCTGTTTGGAAGACCGGAGTCACTGATTCGGTCGCTGCAGGGGGGATGTTCATGGCACTACTTCCCCCTGCCTCAAGAGACTGCTCAGCCGAGTCTCCTTAAAGATCAACTCCTAAATCGTCCTTAAACACCTCCTCATAGGACTCAGACCTTGTTTCGAGTACTGTTTCTTTTTCAAGAAACAGCCCGAAAGAACAGGGCTCAGAGAAATCAAAGAAACCAACATGGGACTTAAAGGCTTCATCTTAGGACCCAAGATTGCCACCAATTTCCCCAGTTGAAGCAAAGTTCTTTTCAGTGAGGGGACAAACAGTCGATCCCTCAACCACCACCAATTCCCAACCAAAATGGTGGGGAATATCTTTCAAACCCAAGCCCACTGATTTCAGGTTGACACTCTTCAAAAATCCAAAAGGTTTGAAGCTGATTGGGTAAGAAGGAGTGGAAGGTTTACCTTCTAGAATCGCCATTAAAAACGGCGAGAAGGCAACAGGGGCAGGACCTGTTCGTGAGGCTGGTGCGGGTGCCCTGCTACCCTAAGATTTTGAACCAGAACTTCCAGAGCCGTTGAAGGAAGCCATTTGAGCAAGAATTGGAGAGAGATTAGGGTTTGAGTGAAAGGAAATTGCCGGGTATTCGAGAGAGAGAGAGAGAGAGAGAAAGATTTGGAGATTTTAAAGACAGAAAACATGCCAAATCTTTAATGATTTACCCGTTACAACGGGTAGATCATTACTAGCCGCCCGCGCATGCCTCGGGAAGGAGGAAAATTTAAAGGCTAGACACAACTTGTTTCACATACTGACAATCAAAGAGGTACCTGTTCTTACTGCTTGTTCTTGAATACGAATCATCGGTAATGAGAGTAACATGCCCAATCATGTTGGCTTTTAACATGCATCCGCATTCTGCAATCTATATATATATTCAAATAGCACAAAGAAAACATTGCTATGGACAAATTTCTTCCGCAGCATATAAGAGTTGCGAACAGGGGGAGAGAACAGGTTTCTTAGGTTGTTTTCACCAAGCCTAGTTCAAGTCTATTTCTCTCAAATTGATCTCTACCTAGTGCCTTAGTGAATATATCAGCAATTTGATTTTCTGTGGTACAAAAATTCATTAAAATCAAACCCTTTTCAACATTATCTCTCAAGAAATGATGTCAAATATCAATATGTTTTGTTTTTTTATGTTGACACGGATTTTTGGCAATATTAATTGCACTAGTGTTATCACAAAAGATAGGAATGCATCTAGTGTCAACACAAAAGTCCTTGAGTTATTGTCTTATCCACATCAATTGAGCACAACATGAAGCATCTGCAACATATTCAGCTTATGCTGTGGACATGGCAACTGAATGTTGTTTCTTGGTTGCCCAAGATACCAAACAAGGTCCTAGGAAATGAGTCATACCTGAGGTGCTTTTCCTATCAACGAAGAATCCTGCATAGTCAGCATCAGCATATCCAACAAGATCAAAATTACAACCTCTAGGACACCATAGAGCTAAATCAGGTGTATGCTTTAAATATCTTAGTATCCGTTTAATAGCCTTAAGATGAGTCTCTTTAGGGCAAGACTGAAAACGGGCACATAAACCAACACTGAAAACAATGTCGGGCCTACTAGCGGTAATGTATAAGAGTGACCCTATCATGCCCCTGTAGAGTTTCTCCTCAACTGAGGGACTCCCATCATCCATTACCAACCTGGTAGAAGGAGAAATGGGAGTATCAACGGGCTTGGCCGACTCCATCCTAAAACACTTAAGTAGTTCCTTAATATACCTTTGTTGATGGATCATGGTGCCGTTTCAAGTTTGCTTGATCTATAAGCCTAAGAAGAAATTAAGCTCACCCATCATGCTCATTTCAAACTCACTCCTCATCATTTTTGAAAATTCATTGCATAAATCATAATGAGTTGCCCCAAATATGATGTCATCAACATATACTTGGACAATCAACAGATGTTGCCCCTTAGATTTCGGAAATAAGGTATTATCTACCTTGCCTCTTCTAAAATCGTTTTCAAGTAAAAAGCTTAACAATCGTTCATACCAAGCTCTAGGAGCTTGTTTTAGACCATAAAGAGCTTTGTCAAGTTGAAAAACATGATCGGGAAATTCATTGATTTCGAAACCAGGGGGTTGTTTGACATACACTTCTTCCTTAAGGTATCCATTTAGAAATGCACTTTTTACATCCATTTGATATAGCTTGATCTCCATATGGGCTGCAAAGGCTATTAGGATGCGAATAGCCTCAATTCTAGCAACTGGTGCAAAGGTTTCTTTGTAATCAATCCCTTCTTCCTGATTGTACCCTTGAACCACCAGCCGTGCCTTGTTCCTGGTGACTGTTCCTGACTCATCAAGTTTGTTTCGGAACGCCCACTTGGTTCCAATGATTGTTCTATCTGCAGGTCGAGGTACAAGGTGCCATACTTTGTTCCTTTCAAATTGATGAAGTTCTTCTTGCATTGCCGTGACCCAATCTGAATCTGCAAGAGCTTCATTCACATTCTTTGGCTCAATGTTAGAGAGAAACGCATAGAATACACAAAAATTCTTAAGCTTTGACCTAGTTTGCACTCCAGTATTAATATCAGACAAAATTTGCTCAAGAGGGTGTAAACGTTGGTGCTTCCATGGCCGTGGAGTAAGTGAATCCACAGACACATGCTCTACTCTAACTGGAACACTTGGAGACTCAGGCTCACAATCAGTGCCCGAGCCTGTTCCTGAGGAACCTGACTGGTGTTGTCCCGAATAGGATTCAGCGGTGTTTTCCCCTGTTTGGTTCTCACCTTGCCTGTCGTTCTGAGGAACACCTTCAGGAGTTGTTTTCTCCAAGGTGTTCTTACCTTGTCTATCTTGGAACAACACCTCTTTTCGAACAAGACCTAATTCAAATTCTTCCTCTTGTGAATCATTCTCACCCAACGAGTTAGATTCATCAAAAAGCACATGCACACTTTCCTCAACACATAAGGTTCTTTTGTTAAACACTTTGTAAGCCTTATTGTGAGAGGAGTAGCCAAGAAATATTGCCTCATCACTCCTAGGATCAAACTTTCTTAAGGCATCCTTTTCATTATTATGCACAAAACACCTACAACCAAATGTTCTCAGGTGCGTAATGTTGGGTTTTCTGCCTTTGAAAAGTTCATAAGGAGTTTTGTTCAAAATAGGTCTGATCATGCATCTATTTATAATGTAACATGAGGTGTTCAATGCTTCAGCTCAGAAATTCCTAGGAAGACCACTAGCAATAAGCATTGTTCTAGTCATGTCTTCTAGGGTGCGATTTTTGCTCTCAACCACCCCATTTTGTTGGGGTGTTTTTGGAGCTGAGAAGTTATGATCAACACTATGTTCATTACAAGAGTTAATAAAACTTGCGTTTTCAAATTCAGTACCATGATCAGATCTCAAGCTAACTAAAGAGTGTCCTACTTTTTTTTCAACCTTTTTGAGAAAGGCAATAAAATTCTCAAAGGTTTCATCCTTGGATGCCAAAAACAAGGTCCAAGTAAATCGAGAGTAATCATCCACTACAACAAGCACATACCTCTTCCCAACTCTACTAGCTACCCTCATAGGACCACACAGATCAATGTGTAATAATTTTAGAGGTCGGGTAGCGCTTACACACTTTTTCGATTTAAAAGAGGATCTGACTTGTTTGCCTTTTGCACAAGCTTCACATACCTTGTCATCATTAAATTTGATGGAAGGTAGTCCAACAATTAGGTCTTTAGAAACAAGTTTGTTCAGAAGAGATAGACTTGCATGACCTAGTCTCTTGTGCCAGAGCATTATATCATCATTCAAAGCACTCAAACAAGTCAGATTGTTTTAGGGAAGTGTGGAAATACATACTTTGTAAATATTTTTGTGATGCTTCCCCTTTAATATGTCATCTCCTGTGTTTAAGTTTGCAACCAAGCAACGTGTTGGTGAGAACACTACTAGGTTGTTTTTATCACACTGTTGGGACACACCAAGTAAATTATGCTTCAAACCATCAACTAAGTATACATTTTCAATCGAGTGGGAGTGGGGCTCACCAATCTTACCTATACCGACAATTATCCCAGACTTGCCATTTCCAAATGCCACACTCCCACCATTCGAAGCTGTAAGTGAGAGAAAGTTGGATTTTTCACCGGTCATATGCCTCGAACACCCACTATCAACATACCACAGCTGCTTGCTTTCAAGGTTGTTCTCTGGGCTGTTTGCCAGGTTGTACCTTAGCCTGTTTGCTGGGTTGTTCTCTCTCACTTCAGCCTTATTCTTGAGATCAGTAAGGCTGTTTGTTGACTCATCATCTGAATCCGTGTCACTTTGTGCCATGAGAGCTACAGCTCCTTCATCAGTTTCAGACTCTTCTTCATCTTCAGAAGAATCATCATCTTCTTGTGCTTTTAAGGCAAGCCCTCGATCTTTCTTCATCTCCTCTTTCTGTTGAGAATTTTTTCTCAGTTCGTATGTTTGGAGATTACCAATCAACTCGTCTAAGGTGATCTTGTTCATGTCTTTGGCTTCTTGGATGGCTGTTACCTTGGCTTCCCATGATCGAGGCAAAATTCTTAGAATTTTCCTTACCAACTCTTCAGTGGTGAAGGATTTTCCTAGGGATTTTAACTCGTTTGTTATGTGAGTGAAGCGGGTATACATATCCATCACATTCTCACGATCACCCATATCAAACAACTCGTATTGTCTCATGAGTAACTCAATGTGTGATTGTTTGACTTGACTTGTTCCTTCATGAGCTACTTGTAAAGCATTTCATATTTCTTGAGCTGACTCACATTTTGAGATGCGAGTATATTCATCAGGTCCTAGGCCAAAATAGAGAAGTTTCTTGGCCTTGGCATTCTTTTCCATTTTCTTGTAATCCTCAGCATCATATTCAGTAGGATCTTTGGGAACCTTTTTTCCATCTTCAAGAACTTTCGTAGGAACAAGGGGCCCATTCTTGATGAGCATCCATAACTCGTAGTCCTCTGCTTGTATGTAGTTCTCCATCCTGTTTTTCCACCAACTATAGTGTTGGCCATTGAAGTAAGGAGGTCGAGTAATGGATTGCCCCTCAAGTATCCCTTGTGGTGCACTCATCTTCACGGATCTCTCAAGGTGTTAGCCTTTTGAAAGAGAACCTGCTGTGATACCACTTGTTGAATTCCAAGAGTACACAACCACAAGAGGGTGGGTGAATTGTGGTGTCCGATTTTCACCATGTAACTGACAAACAGCCGTAGCACTTGATTGCAGAGACTGTTCGTAAATCACAAACAACCTTAAGCCTTGTTTGTAGCGGTTGTTCCCAATTGGTTCAGTAGCGAAATTGAAAGTAATAAATGCGGAAATAAAGCACACACAATTTTTACGTGGAAAACAACTCTAGCCCAACTGAGGTGTGAAAAACCACGACCTACCTCGTGTAGGATTTAACCACTTCACTAACAGGCTGAAAACGTTACAAAAGCAACACTCCTTGTTACAACTTGTAACCCACGTAACCTTCTTCCCTAAGACAGGTTACACCACGTTCAATCTCACCAGATAGGACACGTCCAAAGTTCACACGACTGAGGACACACTCACTCACTTTCTATTCTGAGAACAGGGGTACAAAACACCTTACTGGGGTGCTTCTGACTTAAGCAGATGTAAGGTACAATGAAGTCCTAGTATGTCAATAGTTTTGAAAGCTCAATTTTTGCACAATCTTGTCACGGTTTTTTCTTTTGAAATGAAGCTTTAGAAAGCTCTCAATGCTCTGTGAAAAACCGATTTTTCCCTTGTGTATCTCTGCCGAAAGGAGTGAAAAGATTTTCTTATTTAAGCAAGCAAACCCAACGGCTAACTCTTTCAAAAAGGATAGAAAAATCTTCTGATTTTAGCAGCTTAGAAAATTTATTCAGATTTCCAACGGTTAGGAACAAAGAAGATAAGATTCTCCTAAAATATAGGGATTTGATACTCACGGGATAAAAACTGATTTAGCCACTTAATATAGCCGTGTAATTTAGCCTAAAAAAGGATAAAAAACTTGGTTTCAAAATTTGAATCAATCATGGCCTAAAAATAAGGAATAAGAATTTTGAAAAGAGATCATTAGCAAAAACGGTTTTGCAATCTTTTACAAATCAAAAATAATCCTTTTTAGAACTTAATTAGTTAGCCTAGGATTTCATAAAAAGATTCTTAGAGCAGCTAGCCAACCAAAAGAAATTTTCAGGTTAAACGGATGTGGCCGCTGCAGTTTCAGGAACACCCTAGACACCCTATTTGTAGGGTTGTTTGGAAATGGTGTTCTGAAGCAAATGTCGAAAATCGTTTTAAGAAGTGATAAATTGAGACTTTCAAGGTTGGCATATTAACAAGAGTCTAAAACATAAAAACTAAACCAAACCAAGACTTCTTGTTGTAAGAATCAGTCATCTTGTCAAGAATGGATGTGCAACTCCAAACACCTTGGTCACCTTGATTACTCGGGTGATCTTGTATCGCTGAATGTAGGAACTTAGTCTTTAAGACTTAGTCAGCTGTTGTCGAGATTTGTTGTGTATTGATCTTTGTGTCACTGAAGCTTGGAACCTGTTCTTAAAACTTGTTCTCAACATTTAGTAGACAGAACAGGTAAGAAGGATCAATACAAACAACTGTGTAGGACCTGTTTGGAAAGCATGTTTGGAACAACATTACTCAAGCAAGTATGCTACACTTGGATTTGTTATCATCAAAACTTTATACAGTTAGGTCAACAATATGCATGTATGCACATCAATATATATGTATGTACGTATATACGTGTGTGTATGTCTGTAAATATATATATATATGTATGTATATAGATATATATATATAAAACACCCCCAGCCCCTAGGCGAGAAGCGTTACGTTTTCCTAACTTTTTACTTAAATTCTGGGATGAAACGGACAGAGTTTCCCCTAAAAACTGACCCTTTCCAGGCTAAAATGCCTTACAATAAGTCCCTGTAGATTAACGGAAGCGTAAACATATAAAACATAGCTCAACGGCCACACGCCGGAGTCCATAACTCAACGAGCCACTCGCTCGGAGTACACCAACTAGATTGATTCATGAATAAAGAAGAAATGGAAGATACAACTCAATGGTTAACAAAACCGGAGTATTAAGATTTATATCCCAAAACATAACTAAATTAAACCAAGAAGACATCTAACTAACTTGATGGTTGGCTCAGGCGGCCATACAGAGCGACCTTTATACCAAATACATTACATGAACTAGAATAATCGTATACAGACTTTTATTAATTAAGAGTACATTACATGACTTCATTAAACACGTAAGATCCCTTCAAATGAGCACATACGACGCCTAGTAAGCAACAATAGGTTCCTTCTGGACTTATCCGACTCAACTTCTTCCTGTCAAAAAGAAAACCTGGGGAAAAGGGAAAAGAGTAATGGGATGAGCAACCACACGCTCAGTGAGTGTCCTCCAACCCCCTTAAAACTAAAACCGTTGCAGGCAATACTATCTTTGCTAGTCACATATCACATTTCCATACTCTACTATCATAATAGATATTCATAGAACCTTTATGGGAGGATCACTAAACATAAACTTCACTTCGACCACTCAGTCATATTTCTAGGTTCCTCAACGACGGAATTCTTTACTAGCAAGCAGATAGGCACGTGAGTAAACATCGAAGGCTAAGTATAAGAATCTTTTCTTTTCATAACATAACTTCCTAACACTCCATTTAAACTTAGGTTTTCGAAAGGAAATAGTCTAATTGCTTCTAGCTCTTTCTCTACCAACCTTGAATGTGTATGCTCACTCCATTATGGGGCCCAAGGAGCAAATCATATTTTAGGGGCAAAGATGAACGTAGAGTTAAGGCTTTCCAATCGTTCGATTCAAATCATATGTTCCTTAAGCATTGGATTAAAATCACCAAAGCATATAAACGGAACAACTTTCAATTGAGCTAACACTTATTTCATGCACGACAATACGAATCACTCGGCCTATACCTTAACAAATGGTTCTCTCATCCAACCATTCAGCTTATGGAAGCCGTACCTAACTAGTGAAATGCGCGAACATTCACGTAAAACTCACATTTGCATACAAGGCAGGCATATGTCACATAACCATACAGTGTTCCTAGGCGACTATATGAAATGCAAGACTCAGGTTGCGGCCTATGGTCACAGGACCTTTGCTCTGATACCATCAATGTAACACCCCCGACCCCTAGGCCAGAAGCGTTACGCTTTTCTAACTTCTTACTTAATTCGTAGGACGAAACGGACAGAGTTCCCCCTAAAAACTGACCGTTTCCAGGCTAAAAGCCTTACAATAAGTCCCTGTAGATTAACGAAAGCATAAACATATAAAACATAGCTCAACGGCCACACGCCGGAGTTCATAACTCAACGAGCCACTCGCTCGGAGTACACCAACCAGATTGACTCATGAATAAAGAAGAAATGGGAGATACAACTCAATGGTTAACAAAACCGGAGTATTAAGATTTACATCCCAAAACATAACTAAGTTCAACCAAGAAGACGTCTGACTAACTTGATGGTTGGCTCAGGTGGCCATACAGAGCGACCTTTATACCATATGCATTATATGAACTAGAATAATCGTTTACAGACCTTTATAAACTAATAGTACATTACATGACTTCATTAAACACGTAAGATCTCTTTAAATGAGCACATGTGACGCCTTGTAAGCAACAATAGGTTCCTTCTGGACTTATCTGACTCAGCTTCTTCCCGCCAGACAGAAAACCTGGGGAAAAGGGGAAAGAGTAATGGGATGAGCAACCACATGCTCAGTGAGTGTCCCCCAACCCCCTTAAAACCAAAATCGTTGCAGGCAATACTATCTTTACTAGTCACATATCACGTTTCCATACTTTACTATCATAATAGTTATTCATAGAACCTTTATGGAAGGATCACTAAACATAAACTTCACTTCGACCACTCAGTCATATTTCTAGGTTCCTCAACGACGGAATTCTTTACTAGCAAGCAGATAGGCACGTGAGTAAGCATCGAAGGCTAAGTATAAGAATCTTTTCTTTTCATAACATAACTTCCTAACACTCCATTTAAACTTACATGTGAACCCTCAATCATATGATGTGTATATAAGGTTATCCCTTTTCTTAATTACACTTTTCTTGGCATTTCATTCATATAATATACATATCACACACATAAACACATATCAAGCATTTAAGTACCTTTAAACATCATATTAAGCTATATGACACCCTCGCATGCTGTTCACATATCAACGTTCATTCTTTTAGGAAGAGACGCCTTCATTCATGGAATTTTTAACGTGCTATAACTTTCTTTCCCATCTCATACACTTTAAATCAGACAGGTTTGCTATGGATAAGAATGATACTACATAAGATTAGAATCCACGTTCAACTATGCTTAAGAATCATTCACAAAGCATCCATTAAAAGCTTTCTTTTAATACATAGGCTAAGAATTCGCATTCAAACATGCTTGAGGATCATTTCATAACTCATTCATTGAAAGCTTTCTTTCTTTCGTTGAAAACGTTTTCTTAGTCTTCAAAAGAAGTTTCATTTCGTTTGGTCGTGTAACGACCCTTATAAGCTTTTCATACATCATTCCATATAGCCTTTTGGGCCCATAAAAAGAACTTCCTTTCCTTTTTAATCGTTTAAAAAGGGCAAAGTGCCAATTGCTTTTCTTAACTTAGTACGAAAGTACTTCTGGCATAAGATCATTGCACGGTGCTGATTGGGTGAGAAATATTCTCGACCCCATAGTGAGACCTAACGCTCACGCTTACGCTTTTGCTCCCGGGATGGCAACATAGAACATATCGGACCATTACATTAGCCCTCGTCAGGGCCTCTAGGGTTTATCCGGACTTATCCCCTAGGTTAACATTACATCATATCATATTGTCCGGAGCACATTATCTTAGCCACTTAAAGCGTATCGGCCATAACGGCTAGTAATTTTCCATTTCAAACAATAAAATCATTCAACGTATAATTCCTATCTCCCTTTTGTTAAAAACGTTTTGGGGATTCCTCTCAAACACTATTTGAATAGCTAAAATAGGTCATAGCTCGTTACTAGACATGGCTATTATTCATTTAAAACACATGAAAAGTCATTTGCTAAAACATCACCCTTCCGCACACATGTTACATTTTAAACATATAAGAAAAAGGAAATACTCATATCACATTTAAACACTTCGTAATCATTTCAACACAATGAGCCACACAAGGCCTCGCAATCCACACGATTGCGGTCAATTCACAACCCGAACTCCCTCCTCACAAGCACCGTACCACAGGACCTCGAACGCTCATGATTCTTTCCTCAAACCAGCCAACTACCAACTCGATTCATCGATTCATTAATCACAACATATTATCCTATTAGCTTATGAAAAAGGGAGTAAGATTTAGGCTCTTACCTGAGCAACCAGCACCATTCAGCGGTGCGTTACAACAAGCGTACATATAGCCACATTTATCCATAAATCGACAACTCTTCATTCAATAAACCAAACATAATTTGATTCTAAACATATATGATACATTTCGAAGCAACTTACCTAAGCATGAATGTACTAAAAAGAGTTCGAATTTATTTCGTTTACACACATAATACATTAGCTAGTTCAATTCGAATGGGAGCCAAACACGTTAAACTAACTTCGTTCTTAATCCCTTTTCATATATTAGCTAAATAACTTGAATCGATGCTAAACATATCAAACTAACTTCGTTTCTAATTCCTTTTCAAACAATAACTCTTTAACTCGAATCAAAGCTAAATATGTTAAATTAACTTCGATTTTAATTCCGTTTGAACAATAACTCTTTAACTCGAATCGAAGCTAAATACGTTAAATTAACTCCGATTTTAATTCCGTTATAAACAATAACTCTTTAACTCGAATCGAAACTAAATACATTAAATTAACTTCGATTTTAATTCTCAGGTGTAAATCAACCAAATGAATCGAACCTAAACATGAATAGCTCATTTCTTGACATTTCTAACGAATTTAACAAACCCTAACTTGACATGCAACATCAATCTGCTGAAATTCGTTTTGAATGTTAATATTAGTTTAGAAGGCGAGGAACACCCACCTGAATTCGCCTAAGAGTGAAGTCAAGCAACGGGAATTGAAGGCCCTAACCACCGAACCGAACCTTAGCCTGAGCTCGTGACTCCCGGCCCTTCGGCTCACGGTTTCGCGTCCCTTGCTTCCCTGAGGCTTGGTTTGGGTCCCAATTTATAGAGGAGGCTGGGATGGGGGGTGGGTTGCCGGTTTTGACAAGTGTTGGCCGGTTTTTGGGTGGCTGGGATGCGTACGGTGAGGCTCGTGCGAAGTGGCGACGTTTGGTGGTGGAATGGGGCGGTGGGGACGCGCGGTGTGGAGCTCCCCTTCACCGGTGACGCATGCCGACCGGTGACGCGTGCCCACCGGTGACGTCGCCAGGTGTTTGGCCGGCGAGGGAGAGGGAGAGAGAGAGAGAGAGAGAGACGATTAGAGAGAGAGGGAGAGCACAGAGCGAGAAGGAGAGGGGGGTCGGGATCTCAGGCTTCTCAGGCCCGGCGTGCCCCCCCTTCCCTTTTTGTTTTATTTTTCTTTTTTTTTTTGCCTTTGGCTCAATTAACATCGTTCTACTGAATCCCGATCCCGTACTTGCTAATGGTTAGGCTTAACTTGAATCGAAACGACCTTCAATCAACATTTCAATTTAAACTTTGGGATTCAACCAAGTAAAACGAAAAACGATTTTAAAAACTCGGGTAAGCGTTGATTCGATAATTTTGTAAATAAGTAACATCGATAGTAACATCAATCAAATAATCGTTCTTTTTAATGAATTTAATCGTTAAAAACTCACACAGTTACTAAAAATACGAATTTAGAACGTAAAAAGGAAATTTAATTAGCTTAACGGAAAACGAAAATGCGGGGTGTTACACTCTTCCCCCCTTAAAAGAATTTCGTCCTCGAAATTCAATATCTAAGTTCGGTCTCTCCTAGAATGCACACACATAACTAGGATCTACGCGATTGGTTTCCAGAAGGTCATTTTGAAGATATTATTTTTTAAATCAAAAGAAGATTGCCTCATGGTATCCAGTCTCCTCCTCGCCAATCTCTTCAAGCGTCTACTCGCTCTATTTAGGCGCCGAGAGCAAATCGCATTGAAGAGAGGCAAATGAGTTGGCGTGGAAAACCATATCGAGTTTGTTTTGAAAAAGAAACATAGATTTTCAATGATCTAGACTCAGTTTGCATGGCAAACAATAATTCTATGCATATGCATCTATAAGTGGGCATCTAAAGGCACGACAATTGAGACAATGACATCTTAAGGTCATACACTAGCAGTCTTATCCTAAAACATGAATTCAAGTCACTTTCAGGATCACAATGATTAACATGGAGACTACTATAACACATTTAGAGTAATAGAAATGTCACATAGCAACACATAGTATCATTTAAGCATAATGGAATTGTATAATATTAGCAATCCAATATTCTTAAGCTTAGGAGTCTCGGGGAGCATGAACGCGTTTAAAACATACATGGCAAGCAATTTACAAAAGGAAAACATATGCACCAACATTCCGATGTCTGTACATCAATCCCAGCTAACTTTTAGGCCTTTTCATTCACGACAACTTATTCAGGACATGTCATGTTCGTATGAAGGCAATTAACTTAGACAGGTTCATTCAAAGGCATAAGGATATTGAGTCATTCCAAAGTCAAATCAATTGGTCAGAAAGCTATCACATCGCACCTAAGCAGTAAAAACATCATGTTACATCACATTGACAATGAAGGGACTCAGAGTAACACTTGAATTCACATTGACGTCACGGAGGGGTTAATAACAGAGCACTGAAGGTCAAAAATCATGAATCAACATAAACTAGCGTATCATGTCGAGAAGAATAACTTTGAAATGGAATGCTAAGGCATAATCTAAGTCGATGGTTTTGATGGCGGGGGGACTTCCCGTAAAGTCTCTACTTGGAACCGATTGTCTCTTCAGTCATAGATTCATACAAATGAAGGGTTATGCTCATTCAATACATTAATGTTTGATTCATTGCAAGAATATACGAGCACAGGCTCCTAAGGACGTCTCATCATGCTCTAGATATGTGTGTACATACATGTAACCCGAGAAATGGAAGTGCTACTATGCCAAACGGTGTCGTATCTAGCTATAAGACAACTAGGTTGAAGGTAAGGCCAAACATGCTAAGCAAAGTATAGTAAGACAGCGTTGGCAGCACATAGATGGCTAGCAAAGCACTATCCAAGGTTCTCTATGAAACCTACCATGTACCCATAAAAATTCAGCATGCAAGACATGATACGGCTAACTCAGTCATCCCATGCCAGGACACTCAGTTATACCCTGCCAGGGATTGTTTTACACACATCCATTCATATCCCTTTAAGTCACGCATTCAAGTATGGTCGCAAGTACGCTGGCATGTCATATGGTGTAGGCAAAGAAGGTACAAGGCCAATAAATGCGAATGAAACTCCTATGGTCACAAGATCTTTTTGCTAGGCATATGAGTTTTTAGCCACTCAATCAAACATATGAAACATAGAGCTTAGGCATATAGGCAATGAGTAACTCTGCTACCATTACGAGTATCTTAGCACATCATGTAAGGATACATGTAAGGGTAAGCATTCGAATGCAAAGGCCACAGTTACGTAATCATGTTATAAGGTATGCTCACAGTTGCTATGCTATCATTAGATAAGCACGGTTATATGAAGCAAACACTCACATAGCTTGAATTATTTGGCAAACGTAGTAGCGCACTCAACCAAAAGTAATTTAAACATATACCAAATGGTTTATTTACTATACCTCGCACTTATGAAACACACGAATAACCATGCATGCCATTTCATATAACGATATAGGCTTCCAAGCGTTTATGAAAACATGGCATGCTGTAAAACACAATGGTTCACAATAATGTTGTACAAAAGTCACCTAGACGGGTATAAACGATAGCAATCCTCATTAGCATTCTAGGGTCAGAGGCATGCCTTGGGCTTGTCCAAAGTAACTAGAGACTAGCCATT
>JAKOGI010004284.1:5000-10000 GCA_029747015.1 Carnegiea gigantea
GTGAACGCTGGCCGATTGTCCTGAACGCTGGCCGCAGCCTGTGAACGCTGGCCGCTTGTCCTGAACGCTGGCCGCAGCCTGTAAACGCTGGCCGCTTGTCCTGAACGCTGGCCGCAGCCTGTGAACGCTGGCCGCTTGTCCTGAACGCTGGCCGCAGCCTGTGAACGCTGGCCGCAGCCTGTGAACGCTGGCCGCTTGTCCTGAACGCTTGCCGCAGCCTGTGAACGCTGGCCGCTTGTCCTGAACGCTGGCCGCAGCCTGTGAACGCTGGCCTCAGGCTGTGAACGCTGGCCGCTTGTCCTGAACGCTGGCCGCAGCCTGTGAACGCTGGCCGCTTGTCCTGAACGCTGGCCGCAGCCTGTGAACACTGGCCGCTTGTCCTGAACGCTGGCCGCAGCCTGTGAACGCTGGCCGCAGGCTTTGAACGCTGGCCGCTTGTCCTGAACGCTGGCCGCTTGTCCTGAACGCTGGCCGCAGCCTGTGAACGCTGGCCGCATGCTGTGAACGCTGGCCGCTTGTCCTGAACGCTGGCCGCAGCCTGTGAACGCTGGCCGCTTGTCCTGAACGCTGGCCGCAGCCTGTGAACGCTGGCCGCTTTTCCTGAACGCTGGCCGCAGGCTGTGAACGCTGGCCGCTTGTCCTGAACGCTGGCCGCAGCCTGTGAACGCTGGCCGCAGGCTGTGAACGCTGCCCGCTTGTCCTGAACGCTGGCCGCTTGTCCTGAACGCTGGCCGCAGCCTGTGAACGCTGGCCGCTTGTCCTGAACGCTGGCCGCTTGTCCTGAACGCTGGCCGCAGCCTGTGAACGCTGGCCGCTTGTCCTGAACGCTGTCCGCGGCCTGTGAACGCTGGCCGCTTGTCCTGAACGCTGGCCGCAGCCTGTGAACGCTGGCCGCAGCCTGTGAACGCTGGCCGCTTGTCCTGAACGCTGGCCGCAGCCTGTGAACGCTGTCCGCTTGTCCTGAACGCTGGCCGCAGGCTGTGAACGCTGGCCGCTTGTCCTGAACGCTGGCCGCTTGTCGTGAACGCTGGCCGCAGCCTGTGAACGCTGGCCGCTTGTCCTGAACGCTGGCCGCAGCCTGTGAACGCTGGCCGCAGGCTTGTGAACGCTGGCCGCTTGTCCTGAACGCTGGCCGCTGCCTGTGAACGCTGGCCGCAGCCTGTGAACGCTGGCCGCTTGTCCTGAACGCTGGCCGCAGCCTGTGAACGCTGGCCGCAGGCTGTGAACGCTGGCCGCTTGTCCAGAACGCTGGCCGCAGCCTGTGAACGCTGGCCGCTTGTCCTGAACGCTGGCCGCAGCCTGTGAACGCTGGCCGCAGCCCGTGAACGCTGGCCGCTTGTCCTGAACGCTGGCCGCAGCCTGTGAACGCTGGCCGCAGCCTGTGAACGCTGAACGCTGGCCGCAGGCTGTGAACGCTGGCCGCTTGTCTTGAACGCTGGCCGCTTGTCCTGAACGCTGGCCGCAGCCTGTGAACGCTGGCCGCAGGCTGTGAACGCTGGCCGCTTGTCCTGAACGCTGGGCGCTTGTCCTGAACGCTGGCCGCAGCCTGTGAACGCTGGCCGCTTGTCCTGAACGCTGGCCGCAGCCTGTGAACGCTGGCCGCAGGCCTGTGAACGCTGGCCGCTGCTCCTGAACGCTGGCCGCTGCCTGTGAACGCTGGCCGCAGGCCTGTAAACGCTGGCCGCTTGTCCTGAACGCTGGCCGCAGGCTGTGAACGCTGGCCGCTTGTCCTGAACGCTGGCCGCAGCCTGTGAACGCTGGCCGCTGTCCTGTGAACGCTGGCCGCTGGCCTGTGAACGCTGGCCGCAGGCCGTGACCTGTACCAGCTGAGTATGAAAAATCGGCACGGTTGATGTCCACTCCGGGCACGGCCACCAAACCTCCTGAAGCTCTCTAGGGGGATGGTCCGGGCGGAGTATGAAAAATAGGCACGGTTGATGTCCACTCCGGGCACGGCCACCAAACCTCCTGAAGCTCTCTTGGGGGATGGCCCGGGCGGAGTATGAAAAATCGGCACGGTTGATGTCCACTCCGGGCACGGCCACGAAAGCTCGTTGTGCTCTTTAGGGGGAAGGTGATTGAGCTAGTGCCCCGCCCCGTCCGCGACCCAAGCAGGATGAACGATGGTGAGTGACACCCCGCCCCCGGCCCCGTGACCCCCCCGCGCGCATTATAATCTTTGACATGGCGCAGGGCGCAGGGACGCAGGGGCGCGGGGGCGGGCTTGACGGACTTGAGCGGACCTTGGGCGGGCTGGGCGAAGGAAGGGGCGAGAGCTAGGCCCCGTGGCGTGCCGCGTGCCCCCATATTGGTGCCCCAAGTCCCGAACGTCGATGCCAAGGCATGCCCCCGAGTCCCGGGGAGCGGCCCCGTGCACGGCCGAGGCCTGCCCCCGCGTCCCGCACATCGGCCCCGGGGCATGCCCCCGTGCATCGCCTCTAGAACGCCCCCCGAAGCAAGGCCAAGGCATGCCCCCCGAGTCCCGCCCATCGCCCCGTGGCAAGGCCAAGGCATGCACCCGAGTCCCGCACATCGCCCCGGGCCGTGCCCCCGGGTCCCGAGGAACGCCCCCAAACGGCCCCGGTGCATGCCCAAGGCGTGCCCCCGCGTCCCGAGTATCGGCCCCGGTCCATGCCCAAGGCGCGCCCCCCGGGTCCCGAGGAAGGCCCCCGGAACGGCCCCGGTGCATGGCCACGGCATGCCCCCGGGTCCCGCACCTCGCCCCAGGGCGTGCCCCCGAGTCCCGAGGAACGCCCCGGTGCATGCCCAAGGCATGGCCCCGAGTCCCGCACGTCGCCCCTGAACGGCCCCGGGGCGCGGCCAAGGCATGGCCCCGAGTCCCGGGGAACGCCCTCAGAACGGCCCCGGTGCATGGCCCCGCGTCCCGCACATCGCCCCGGAACGGCCCCGGTGCATGCCCAAGGCATGCCCCTGAGTCCCGAGGAAGGCCCCCACAACGGCCCCGGTGCATGGCCGAGGCATGCCCCCGGGTCCCGAGGACCGGCCCCGGGGGGGCCCGGGGCATGCCCCCGGGTCCCGAGGGTCGGCCCCGGGGCATGCCCCCGAGAGCGTCCACGCACGCTGCCGGACGCCCACGGCAGCATCCATGCATGCCGGGCATCGTCCGGGCATGCTGTCGCTGGGTGCCGGGGGCTGCCGGGGGGTGCTGGATGCTGGCCGCAGGCTGTGAACGCTGGCCGCAGCCCTGTGAACGCTGGCCGCTTGTCCTGAACGCTGGCCGCAGCCTGTGAACGCTGGCCGCAGGCTGTGAACGCTGGCCCCTTGTCCTGAACGCTGGCCGCAGCCTGTGAACGCTGGCCGCTTGTCCTGAACGCTGGCCGCAGCCTGTGAACGCTGGCCGCTTGTCCTGAACGCTGGCCGCAGCCCGTGAACGCTGGCCGCTTGTCCTGACCGCTGGCCGCAGCCTGTGAACGCTGGCCGCAGGCTGTGAACGCTGGCCGCTTGTCCTGAACGCTGGCCGCTTGTCCTGAACGCTGGCCGCAGGCTGTGAACGCTGGCCGCAGCCCTGGGAACGCTGGCCGCTTGTCCTGGACGCTGGCCGCAGCCCCTGGACGCTGGGCGCAGCCCCTGGACGCTGGCCGCAGGGCCCTGAACGCTGGCCGCAGCCCCGCGAACGCCCGAAAGCCGTCCCGAGAAAAAATCCCCTTATTTTTGTCGTGCGTTTTTCCCCAAATTTTGTCCACCCCTTCCCCACGATTTTTAGAGGATTTACAAGCTTTGTCCCGCATTTTTCTGATTTTTCTCCGATTTTTAGGATTTTTTTTCGTTTTCGACTTTAAAAACTCATAAAAAATAGCTCGGGTGTCCGAAAAATTCCGAAAAAATATTTTTTAGTAATTTCACATCATGATCTTTCCAATGGTACCATTGGTTGCTGCTGAAACATTCTAAATCTTGAAAAAACCCCAGTATGATTTTTCGTCACAGTTGATGTCTACTGGGGGCAGAGCCAGTAGAGTTATAAGAGCTCTTTATAGGGGAGGTGCTTGGCAAGCAGCTGGGGCAGCAGCGGGGTCAGCGGCAGCCATCGCCCATGCATGGCATGGCATGGCATGATGTCAAAGGCCTTGTTGCCATGGCTTCCTTGCACCGAACCTTGGCGGGCGGATGAGGGACCACCCCGGGGGTCGGTTTTTGCCTCGGGAAGCGTGACTAGCATGAAAATTGTTGGATATCGATCGATGGAGTGCGGGAATCGTTGCTATGCTAGTTCCTACCTTCCGAGGCACCGGTGGTGCTCCTGACGCCCGTCTTCGGTGGCATTCCCTAGTCTTCTAGGATGCCATCACGGGTGGGGGCCTTGCCCCCCCTCACCCGAGAACGGTGATCACCCCCACGTGGGCAGGGGTGATTGTCGGTGAATTCCCGCGGCCCACCGTCCCTTCTTTCTTGACCCGGCCCCCTTGCCCCCTGACATCATTTCTGTTGCTCGACATGCCCCGTCCTGGGGGCGGACGGCGGACGCACTGGCTTGTGGGATTTAAGCGGGGGCGTGTTTCCTTCCACGTGCGGGCTGACCGTCGCAAGCGCGGTGACAGGAGAGGCGACGCGGGATGGGCTGGACGCCCCGGTTGTGAGAAGCCCGTGATCGGTGAGTGAGGGCCTAGACGCTTGAGCTTGTAAGCCCCTCGCGCCCGTGAGGCACTGCCACGAACGGGGTGGACGGCTTGTCTTGAGGAGCCGATCCGTGCGACGACGGCGGGGTTGATCGCTCCGGTGGTGGAAGCCGACGATCGGTGAGTGAGGGCCTAGACGCTTGAGCTTGTAAGCCCCTCGCGCCCGTTAGGCCGAAGTACACGAACGGAGTGGGAGGCCCTTCCCGAGGAGCACTTCCAAGGGCGCGACCTGAGGCCTGCGCGGGGCGGGGAGTGCCCTTCGCATCGGGATTTTGCCGGTGGGGATGCCGTTGCGCCCCTCGTGCCTTGTTTCTTGACATGGCCCCTTGCTCCTTGACATTGCCTTTCTGTTGCTTGACGACC
>JAKOGI010004284.1:20000-22500 GCA_029747015.1 Carnegiea gigantea
CGCCCATCGCCCCGTGGCAAGGCCAAGGCATGCCCCCCGAGTCCCGCACATCGCCCCGGGCCGTGCCCCCGGGTCCCGAGGAACGCCCCCAAACGGCCCCGGTGCATGCCCAAGGCGTGCCCCCGCGTCCCGAGGTTCGGCCCCGGTCCATGCCCAAGGCGTGCCCCCCGGGTCCCGAGGAAGGCCCCCGGAACGGCCCCGGTGCATGGCCACGGCATGCCCCCGAGTACCGCACCTCGCCCCGGGGCGTGCCCCCGAGTCCCGAGGAACGCCCCGGTGCATGCCCAAGGCATGGCCCCGAGTCCCGCCCGTCGCCCCGGAACGGCCCCGGGCCGCGGCCAAGGCATGGCCCCGAGTCCCGGGGAACGCCCTCAGAACGGCCCCGGTGCATGGCCCCGCGTCCCGCACATCGCCCCGAAACGCCCCCGGTGCATGCCCAAGGCATGCCCCTGAGTCCCGAGGAAGGCCCCCACAACGGCCCCGGTGCATGGCCGAGGCATGCCCCCGGGTCCCGAGGACCGGCCCGGGGGGCCCCGGGGCATGCCCCCGGGTCCCGAGGGTCGGCCCCGGGGCATGCCCCCGAGAGCGTCCACGCACGCTGCCGGACGCCCACGGCAGCATCCATGCATGCCGGGCAGCGTCCGTGCATGCTGTCGCTGGGTGCCGGGGGCTGCCGGGGGGTGCTGGATGCTGGCCGCAGGCTGTGAACGCTGGCCGCAGCCCTGTGAACGCTGGCCGCTTGTCCTGGACGCTGGCCGCAGCCTGTGAAAGCTGGCCGCTTGTCCTGGACGCTGGCCGCAGGCTGGGAACGCTGGCCGCAGGCTGTGAACGCTGTCCGCAGCCCTGTGAACGCTGGCCGCTTGTCCTGGACGCTGGCCGCAGGCTGTGAACGCTGGCCGCAGCCCTGTGAACGCTGGCCGCAGCCCTGTGAACGCTGGCCGCTTGTGCTGGACGCTGGCCGCAGGCTGTGAACGCTGGCCGCAGCCCTGTGACCGCTGGCCGCTTGTCCTGGACGCTGGCCCCAGCCTGTGAACGCTGGCCGCTTGTCCTGGACGCTGGCCGCAGGCTGGGAACGCTGGCCGCAGGCTGTGAACGCTGGCCGGAGCCCTGTGAACGCTGGCCGCTTGTCCTGGACGCTGGCCGCAGGCTGTGAACGCTGGCCGCAGCCCTGTGAACGCTGGCCGCTTGTCCTGTACGCTGGCCGCAGGCTGTGAACGCTGGCCGCAGCCGCCGCGAACGCGCCGAACGCCGTACCCGAGAAAAAATCCCCGTATTTTTGTCGTGCGTTTTTCCCCCCAAATTTGTCCACCCCTTCCCCACGATTTTAGAGGATTTACAAGCTTTGTCCCGCATTTTTCTGATTTTTCTCCGATTTTTAGGATTTTTTTTCGTTTTCGACTTTAAAAAATCATAAAAAATATCTCGGGTGTCCGAAAAATTCCGAAAAAATATTTTTTAGTAATTTCACATCATGATCTTTCCAATGGTACCATTGGTTGCTGCTGAAACATTCTAAATCTTCCAAAAACCCCAGTATGATTTTTCGTCACAGTTGATGTCTACTGGGGGCAGAGCCAGTAGAGTTATAAGAGCTCTTTATAGGGGAGGTGCTTGGCAAGCAGCTGGGGCAGCAGCAGGGTCAGCGGCAGCCTCGCCCATGCATGGCATGGCCTGGCATGGCATTGATGTCAAAGGCTTTTTGCATGGCCCTTCCTTGCACCGAACCTTGGAGGCGGATGAGGGACCACCCCGGGGGTCGGTTTTGCCTCGGGAACCGTGACTAGCATGAAAATTGTTGGATATCGATCGTGGAGTGCCGGGAATCGTTGCGATGCTAGTTCCTACTTCCGAGGCTACGGTGGTGCTGCCTGACGCCCGTCTTCGGTGGCATTCCCCTAGGGCTTCTAAGGATGCCATCACTGGTGTGGGCCTTGCCCCCCCTCACGCCGAGAACGGTGATCACCCCCACGTGGGCAGGGGTGATTGTCGGTGAATTCCCGCGGCCCACCGTCCCTTCTTTCTTGACCCGGCCCCCTTGCTCCCTGACATCATTTCTGTTGCTCGACCTGCCCCGTCCTGGGGCGGACGGCGGACGCACTGGCTTGTGGGATTTAAGCGGGGGCGTGTTGCCTTCCACGTGCGGGCTGACCGTCGCAAGCGCGGTGACAGGAGAGGCGACTCGGGATGGGCTGGACGCCCCGGTTGTGAGAAGCCTGTGATCGGTGAGTGAGGGCCTAGACGCTTGAGCTTGTAAGCCCCTCGCGCCCGTGAGGCACTGCCACTAACGGGGTGGAAGGCTTGTCTTGAGGAGCCGATCCGTGCGACGACGGCGGGGTTGATCGCTCCGGTAGTGGAAGCCGACGATCGGTGAGTGAGGGCCTATACGCTTGAGCTTGTAAGCCCCTCGCGCCCGTGAGGCCGAAGTACACGAACGGAGTGGGAGGCCCTTCCCGAGGAGCACTTCCAAGGGCGCGACCTGAGGCCCGTCGCGTGGCGGGAG
>JAKOGI010004285.1:2500-29679 GCA_029747015.1 Carnegiea gigantea
CGAATCTTCTTGCTCTATTTTTGGTATTTGTTGCTTGTTTTTTTCCTTGAGAGGAAGGGTTGTTTTAATCATAGTAAGGTAGATATCAGTTGTGGTGTTTCTGTTATTTTCGCTATTGTAATTGTTGGATTGGTTAAGTAGGAATCTTCTGTTTTGGGTGTTTCTTGAGTAAATTTCCTGTGATTCTGTTTGTCTTCTCTGGCTGATGTTATGTTGTTCTTATGTTTATTTTCTTATGTTGTTCTGTCCTTTTAATTTTCTGGCTGATCTTATATGGAATTTTGTTTCCAAGGACTTCAGAACCTAATTATTGCACAAGTGTACATTTTCACTGTGTGTAATTGGTATTTTAGCACCATTAGATAGCTTAGTATAAGACTTAGCATTATCACTTATAATTTCATGCAAACACTTAGGCAAGGAGGTCATATAATCTATTGCACCCATATCTATGACCCAATCTATGGCCTCTTTTCCAGCATGAAAACAGATCGCTGTACCTGCAAAACTGTAATTGATCTCTTCATCAGTTTCCTCTGAGTGACTGACTGAGCTTGAGTTGCTCGAAGTTGGAAGCAATTTGAGTAGCTATTCAATTTGTTGAGTAGTCAACCCTGGTACTTATTTTTCTGCAGTTTCAGCTTGATTTGCTGCTTTGAATCCTAAACCCTGCTTCCAAATTTCAGCTGCTGATTCAATGTACAGAATTGAATCTGCGATTGAATCAGAGACTGAATTCGTAATCCAAGCTATGGCTAAATTGTTGCATGCATCCCATTGATCTCCTTTGCTTTGATTATCAGTAGGCCTGGGAAGGTTTCCGTAAACAACGGAAGTTTTCTTTTCATTGATAGAACGATTTCCATTGCTCGTTTCTAGGAGCTAAAATTGCTTGGTCCATTCAATTTGATCTTCAGATCAAGAGATCCACCATCTGAAGGATGAATAAACAATGGATTCTGAAACTCAATGAGAATAAACAATGTAAACCCGATTATCCTTGAATTTTTATGGCTGCTCCTTACATAATAGTTTTATTTTTATTATCATAAAATGAAGCATCTAAGATATTGTACTAAATTATTTCTTGTTTGTAGAAATGGACTCAAGTTGGATTGAATTACCAAATGATCATCCTGATTAACTTGATGGTGCCGTCAAATTTATTAAGCTTGCTAAGGAAAATCTCGTAGAAGGAAGAACTCGATGTCCATGTAGGAGATGCAAAGTGGATAAATGGTTACCTATAGAAGAAGTGGAGCAACATATTTTATTCAAAGGTTTCCATAAGGAGTATAAACATTTTTGTTGAATTTAGGAGTACTTACCCACAAGAGGGGGGTGAATTGTGGTGTTCGATTTTCGCGTACTTACTGACAAACACCCACCTGATTGCAGAGGTTGTTCTTGAATTACAAACAACCTTCTGACTTGTTTGCACCAGATGTTTTCAATTTGCTCAAAGGCGAAAATCAACAAGATAAATGCGGAAATAAAGCACACACAATTTTTCCGTGGAAAACACCTCTAGCCCAACTGAGGTGTGAAAAACCACGACCTACCTCGTGTAGGATTTAACCACTTTCACTAACGGGCTTCACACGTTACAAATGTAACACACCTTGTTACAACTTGCAACCACGTAACCTTCTTTTCTAAGAAAGGTTACACCACGTCCAAATCTCACCAGATTGGACACGTCCAAAGTCCACACGACTGAGGACCACTCACTCACTTTTCTGATCCAAGATCAGGGTTACAAAACACCTTACGGGGGTGCTTCTGATTTAAGCAGATGTAAGGTACAATGAGGTCCTAGTATGCCAATATCTTGAAAGCTCAGCTTAAACACAACTTGTCTCGGTTTTTCTTTTCTCAAGAGTAGCTCGAAAAATTCTTCTCACTAGAAAAACCACTTTTGCACTTCTCCCTTTTTGCGTATGTTGTGTATGTTTCTCGTTTTTTCTTGTCTTATGAATGGGAGTGAAATGTTGAGTTTTTAAACAAAAAATCTAACGGTCAAAAACAAGGAGAAGTGATAAAATCAGCTATGTTTAGCAAAGAGAGATTTTTGCTTAGCACAGAGAATTCCAACGGCTAAAAGATCCAATGAGGATAGAGTTTCCCAATATTGTAGGGATTTGATTTTGGAGGATAAAAGACTATCTTTTCCCCTTAAAAATAGCCGTGAAATACCTGGAAAAGAATCTCAGCTTGAATTTTGAATTAATCACTTTCCAAAGGATAAGAGAGAAATATTTTCGGTTTGGTAAATATTTTCCAAAATCAGTTTTGCAAATCTCCCAAGTGATTTTCATATCAAAAGATTTCCTACAGCTTAAATTGCTGTCTTAGAATTTTATCAAAATATATTAGAGCTTTTGGCCAACTAAAATAAGTTTTCCAAAGTGACCGGGTTTGGCCGTTGCAGTTCAGAAACACCCTAGGTACCCTGTTTACAAGGTTGTTCAAACTTGGTGTTCTGAAGCAAATAGCGCAACCAATTCAAGAGTGGGTTAGTTAGAGACTTTTCAAGATTGGCATATTAACAAGAGTCTAAAAAATAAAACCTAAATTACCCAAGACATCTTGTTGTAGATCCAGTCATCTTGTTCAAGACGAATACGCTGCCCCAACCACCTAGACCAACCTGTTTGCCAGGTTGTTCTTGTATCGCTTGAGTTCAGGAACTGATCTTAACACACAATCAACTCATCGAGGTGGTGTTCTTGACTTGAGCGTGAGTCATTAAGGTATGAGACCTGTTCTTAAGACTTGTTCTCAACATTCAGCAAACAAGTTAAGACGCATATTGAAAATAATAGTGTATGCCTGTTTGGAGAACTTCGTTTGAAGCAACATTACTTAAGAGCACTTTACACTTGGGTTTGTTGTCATCAAAACTGAATATACTAATTCAACAATTTCCCCCTTTTTGATGATGACAAACCAAGTGTCCATATTAAAAAAAAATTGAATGCTGATAGGGATCCACGTAGGTATAAGGAGTTAGAGGTCAACCCACCCGATCGAGTCAAGGTCAGGCTCATTCGTCAACCCACCCTATCGAGTCAAGGTCAGGCTCATTCGTCATACTTTGTCAATAGGTTACACTATTCTTCCCCCTTTTGGCATCATTAAAAAGCAAGAACAACAGGACGGTTGCAAGAAAAGCATATAAAGCATTGCAAATAGATATTTCATTGCAAAGAAAAGTAGTACAATGCCAAAACAACAAAACTAAGAGAGGAGGAGGAGGAGACTAGAGACCAGCCTAGACAATCAGGGAGCAGGGGGTGGTTTCGTTTGCAAAGGAGGAATGCTGGGGGCAAGGGTGGAGAGAAGGGCAAGCAAATCTTCATGGCGTTTGGCGGAGAGGGCTTATTCCTCAGCAAGAGCAGCCTTAACGGCGGAGAGCTCATCCTTGAGGCGAGCATTGTTCTCAAGAACAGCCTCAACCTTGATGGAAGATTGCCCAGAAACAGGTGGTCGAGGTGGTCGACGACCCTGTTTGGAGATTAACCCTTCGCCAACCTTATAGCCACACCCGAGCAGAGTGTCAATCCCAATCTCATCAACGACTTGGGCCTCCACTCGTCGTATGAGCACTATCTCAAGGTGCTCAAACACCCTTGTCAGCAGAAACCCATATCCAAGATCATGGGCCCAGGTGGTGTTCGCAATTCGCCCTATGTGGCGAATCATGATTACAGGGAGGTTGATTGGTTCCTCCCGATTCAGTAAGTCCACCAGGCATTGATTGAGCGCATCAGCTGAGTTTCGCCCTTGACCTCACGAAATTATGTTCTTGATGGTGAACATAAACAGTAGTTGGTGCAAGGAGGTCATTTCACCCTTCTTAACCGAGAGGGGTGTTCTCAGGCCCTGTTTCTGACTGAGGCGTTGGGACACCTCTACGAGCCTGGCTGCTGCCAGGGCAGTCTTGTCTTCCCTCACATACACAGCAAAGCCTTGTGAGGGCACCCCCTATATTTTCCCAAGTGTGGGCGCATCAACCTTAATGCCTTGCCCATTCACAAAACTTGTCACCACCCCTTTGGTGACACTGCAGTTGGCGTAAAACTCAGCCAACTCAGGCACAGAACACCCCAACTGGGTGTTTGCAAACAAGTCGAGCCAGCTTTGGACTCACAACTTGGTTAGGAACACCTCCAGACCCTGTTCCTCGAAAAAACGTACATTTACTACTTTCCCCCTGACGACATTGCGCTTAAGCAATTGCGCATGCTTGTCAGACATAGGAGAGGGAGTGGACTTCTTTGGGTGTTTGGGAGGAGAAACAGAGGTGGTAGCGTCTGGTAGGGGAGCTGTTCTGGGCTTTCTTTTGAGGGGTGAGTTTGCAGGAGAGGGCTTCACAGCAGGTTTAGAGGTTGATTGAGGGGCTTGATCTTCAGAGGACTTGGAGAACACCGGTGTCCCCTGTTTGAAAGAGGTGTTCTCAGAGTCAGAACTCGAGAACCCTCGGTAGAAGAAGAGGAAATCTCCTCGATGATTGGAGCAGAGGGTTTGGAGATACGGGGAGCGGATTGAAAAGCTATTCTTGCAGATTTGCGAGAAGGCTTGGAGGATTTTGGAGAAGAGGGAGTTTGAGAGGGCTGAGACCTTGGTTGTGGCCTTGTTCTTGGCGTTCTGCTGCGCCTGGCCACTACTTTCATCCTTTTCCTTTTCTCTCCGGTTTGAGCAATCGGAGTAGTGAGTTCAGCCTCAGGGAGAGAATCCTTCTCCTGACTCTCCTCTGATGTCTCATTCGAATTCCCTCGGAAATCGACATTCAGATCCTCCACACACATGGTGTCAAAAGAGTCTTTCCCTGTTTCGGGCACTGTTTTAGGAAACAGCCCAAAAGAACAGGGTTCGAAATTATCACTAAACCCTTCAGGGGTTTCCAAGATTTTGTCTTGAGGCCCCGATGGTACACCCTTCGACTCTACTTTAATGGGACATGCAACTGACCCCACAAGAAACACCAATTCCCTTCCACAATTAAAGGGAATATCGTCCATCCCTATCCCGACTGACTTTAGGAACAAGCTGTTCAGAAATCTAAAAGGCTTGTACAGGATTGGGCGAGGGGGAGCAGGGATTGAGGACGCAAGAACCAGGGCTTTTGAGTGAGAGGTGTTGTTGGTAGCCATTGTTGCTAGAGGAGAGAGATTAGGGTTTAAGGCTGTTTGCAGGGTTTGCTTTTGAGCGAGATGAAGTC
The DNA here is from genome assembly GCA_029747015.1 of Carnegiea gigantea. Classification (NCBI taxonomy): domain Eukaryota; kingdom Viridiplantae; phylum Streptophyta; class Magnoliopsida; order Caryophyllales; family Cactaceae; genus Carnegiea; species Carnegiea gigantea. The sequence continues at coordinate 7,725 of JAKOGI010004285.1, forward strand.
AGGTGAAAAGAAGAACTGAGAACAGCGCATTTAAGGAGAGAGAGAGCACCCAAAATCTTTTAAAGATCTCTAGGTTTGCAACGGGTGAGAACATTAAAGGCGTGTGCCTTGGTAAGGAGGGAGGTTTAAAGAAAACACATTCCCATATGCATCGAACAACCAAGGGACGTACCTGTTCTTTCCGTTCGATTCAGATACCTGCCTGTTCTTCGCCGTTTGATCTTGATTTGACTCATTGGTACTAGGGGTGGCAGAGCTGCTCCAGTGATCCTTAGTACATCCCCTTATGCTGCACTCTTTGTATAAATAAATAAAAAAAACGCACGCAATTCGAGTGTATGCACTCATTGTACATAAATTACATCAGTTGCTAATAAGATTTGCAAACAAGGGGAGAGAACAGGGTGTAGAGGTTGTTTTTACCAAACCTAGTTCATGTCTTGGAAACAAGTATCTCAGGGTGTTCTTACCAACCCTAGTTCCAGTCTATTTCTCTCAAATTGATCTCTAGCTAGTGCCTTAGTAAATATATCAGCAATTTGATTTTCCGTTGCGCAAAAATTCATAGAAATTAAACCCTTTTCAACATTATCTCTCAAGAAATGATGTCGAATGTCAATATGCTTTGTTCTTTTATGTTGACATGGATTTTTGGCAATGTTAATTGCACTTGTGTTATCACAAAAAATAGGAATGCATCCAGTGTCAACACAAAAGTCCTTAAGCTGTTGCCTTATCCACAACAGTTGAGCACAACATGAAGCTACTGCAACATATTCAGCTTCTGCTGTGGACATGGCAACTGAAAGTTGCTTCTTGGTAGCCCAAGATACCAAACAAGGTCCAAGAAAGTGAGCCATACCTGAGGTACTCTTTCTATCAACTAGGAATCCAGCATAGTCAGCGTCAGCATATCCAACAAGATCAAAATTGCAACCTCTAGGATACCATAAAGCTAAATTGGGTGTATGCTTCAAATATGTTAGTATCCGTTTAACAGCCTTAAGATGAGTTTCCTTAGAATTAGACTGAAAACAGGCACATAAACCAACACTAAAAACAATATCCGGTCTACTAGCGGTTAGGTATAGGAGTGACCCAATCATGCCCCTATAGAGTTTCTCCTCAACTGAGGGACTCCCATCATCCACAACCAACTTGGTTGAAGGAGAAATAGGAGTGTCTATGGATTTGGCCGACTCCATCCCAAAACGCTTAAATAGCTCCTTGATATGCTTTTGTTGATGGATCATGGTGCCGTTTGGAGTTTACTTGATTTGTAAGCCTAAGAAAAAAGTTAAGCTCACCTATCATGCTCATCTCAAACTCACTCCTCATCATATTTGAAAATTCATTGTATAAATCATGATGAGTTGCACCAAATATAATGTCATCAATATATATTTGGACAATCAATAAATGTTCCCCCTTAGATTTTAGAAACAAGGTATTGTCTACCTTACCTCTTCTAAAATTATTTTCAAGTAAAAAACTTGACAAACGTTCACACCAAGCTCTAGGAGCTTGTTTTAAACCATAAAGAGCTTTGTCAAGTTTGAAAACATGGTTAGGAAATTCACTGTTTTCAAAACCAGGGGATTTTTGACATACACCTCTTCTTTAAGGTATCCGTTTAGGAATGCACTTTTCACGTCCATTTGATATAGCTTGATTTCCATATGAGCTGCAAAGGCTATTAGGATTCGAATAGCCTCAATTCTAGCAACTGGTGCAAAGTTTCTTCATAATCGATCCCTTCTTCTTGATTATACCCTTGAACAACTAGCCGTGCCTTGTTCCTAGTGACTGTTCCTGACTCATCCAATTTGTTTCGGAACACCCACTTGGTTCCAATGATTGTTCTCTCTGCATGTTTAGGTACTAGGTGCCATACTCTATTTCTTTCAAATTGATGGAGCTCTTCTTGCATTGTCGTGACTCAATATGAATCTGCAGGAGCTTCATTCACATTCTTTGGCTCAATGTTAGAGAGAAAAGCATAGAAAGCACAGAAATTCTTAAGCTAAGACCTAGTTTGCACTCCACTGTTAATATCAGACAGAATTTGATCAAGGGGGTGTGAACTATGGTGCTTCCATGGTCGTCGAGTAAGTGGATCCACAGACACATGCTCTACTCTAGCCGGAATATTTGGAGAATCAGGCTCACGAACACCTCCTGAGCCTGTTTTTGCACCTGTTTGTAAGCCTGTTCCTGAAGAACATGGTCCCGAACAGGGTTCAACGGTGTTTCCCCCTATTTGGTGTTCACCTTGCCTGCCGTTTTGAGGAACAACTTCTGGGCCTGTTGTCTCCATGGTGTTCTTACCTTGTCTCTCATAGGGCAACACTTCTTTTCGGATAAGACCTAATTCAAACTCTTCTTCCTGTGCACCATTCTTATTCAAAGTGTTAGATTCATCAAAAAGCACATGCACACTTTCCTCAATGCACAAGGTTCTTTCGTTAAAGACTTTGTATGCCTTGCTGTGAGAGGAATAACCGAGAAATATTGCCTCATCACTCCTGCGATCAAACTTTCCTAAAGCATCCTTCCCATTATTATGCACAAAACACCTACAACCGAATGTTCTTAAATGCATAATGTTGGGCTTTCTGCCTTTGAAGAGTTCGTAGGGAGTTTTGTTCAAAATAGGTCTAATCATACATCTATTCATAATGTAACATGATGTGTTCAAAGCTTCTGCCCAAAAGTTCCTAGGAAGACCACTAGCAATAAGCATTGTCCTAGTCATGTCTTCTAGGGTGCGGTTTTTGCGCTCAACCACCCCATTCTGTTGGGGTGTTCTTGGGGCCGAGAAGTTATGATCAACACCATGCGTATTACAAAATTCTGTAAAACTTGCATTTTCAAATTCAGTACCATGATTAGACCTCAAGCTAACCAATGAGTGTCCTACTCTCTTTTCAACCTTTTTGAGAAGAACAATAAAATTCTCAAACGTTTCATCCTTGGAGGCCAAGAACAGGGTCCAAGTAAATCGAGAGTAATCATCCACTATGACAAGCACATACCTCTTCCCACCTCTACTTGTTATCCTCATAGGACCACATAGATCAATGTGTAATAATTCAAGAGGTCGGGTAGTGCTAACACACCTTTTTGATTTAAAAGACAATCTGACTTGTTTTCCTTTTGCACAAGCTTCACATACCTTGTCATCATTAAACTTGATGGAAGGTAGTCCAACAACCAAATCTTTGGAAACAAGTTTATTTAAAAGAGTAAGGCTCGTATGACCTAGTCTCTTGTGCCAGAGCATTATACAGCACTCAAACAAGTCAGGTTGTTTTGGAGAAGTGTGGAAATACAAACTTTGTAAACATTTTTGTGACGCTTCCCCTTTAACACAACGTCTCCTGTGTTGGCATTGACAACCAAGCAATGTGTTCGTGAGAACACCACTAGATTGTTCTTGTCACACAGTTGGGACACACTTAGTAAATTATGCTTTAAACCATCAACTAAGTGCACATTATCAATTGAGTGGGAGAGAGTTTTACCAATGCTACCTATACCGACAATTGTCCCAGACTTGCCGTTTCCAAAAGCCACGCTCCCACCGGTTGAAGCTGTAAGTGAGAGAAAGTTTGATTTTTCTCCGGTCATATGCCGCGAACACCCACTATCAACATACCACAGCTGCCTGTTTTTAAGGTTATTTTCTGAGCTATTTGCCAGGGTGTTTCTTACCCTGTTTGCTGGGTTGTTTGTGGGGTTGTTCTCTCTCACTTCAGCCTGCAAAACAAATCAAGGGTTAGTTTTGGAAACCCAGATCCACTTGGGTCCCATTCTTTTAGACAAATAAAGCTCATCTTTCCTAATCCAGATTTGTTTCACATACCTTTCATTCTTTTCAATGGCATACCTTCTTGAAGGACATGAATATTGATAGTGACCAGTTTTACCACAATGAAAGCAAACAATGTTTTCAGGTAATCCCACATACTTTCTATGGATTGGGTAAACGGTTCGTTTAGGCTTATATCCAAGTCCCTTTTTGTTTCGACTGTGGTGAGTGTTTAACCAATCAAGGGCTTGTGAGGACTTGTTCCACAACCTGTTTGTGGCAAGGTCGTGTTCTGTGCGTTTTGCTTTAGCCGACAGGTTCTTGTTTTCAGCAAGCAAAACTTCGACCTTTTCTTTAAGCTCAAGGGTTTCCTTTTCAGCCTTGGCTTGATTGGTGTTATATTTTACTTCGTTCAAGATCAAGGTCTCCCTAAGGTCATTTATGGTTTGATGTGAAGCTAGAATTTCTCTTTCAGCCTCAAGTTTCTCATTCTTAAGGATCTCATTTTCTAGTTCTAGGTCTCGGACATCTCGTTTCAATTCAGCACAAGTATCCATCAAGGTATACAAAAGTTTTTCGAGAGTTGCTTTATTGAGACCACGTACCTTATTCTTGAGATCAGTCAAGCTGTTTGTGGATTCATCATCTGAGTCTGAGTCACTTTGTACCATGAGAGCTACAGCATCTCCTTCACTTTCAGATTCACCTTCATCCTCAGAAGAGTCTCCCCAGGCAGCAAGCATAGCCTTCGAGAATCTTTTGCCTGAGGTGTTCACAGGTTGTTTTCGAACCTGTTTTCTGGGTTGTTCGAACTCCTACTCTTCTCGAAGCAGAGGGTAGTTTTTCACAAGGTGATTTGGTTTGCCACATTTAAAACACCCTGTGAACTGTTCTCGGGGGGTGTTTCTGGGTTTACTGAAGTCCTTTCTTCTGCTGTTTTCTTTGACCTTTTTGAAGAATTTCTTGAACTTTCGTGTCATTAAGGCCATCTCTTCATCCTCAAGGTCAGAGTCATCATCCTCTTGTGCTTTCAAGGCAAGCCCACGATCCTTTTTCTACTCCTCTTTTTGTTATGAGTTCTTTCTGAGTTCATAGGTTTGAAGATTGCCAATCAACTCGTCGAGGGTGATCTTGTTCATATCTTTAGCTTCTTGGATGGCTGTCACCTTCACTTCCCAAGACCGAGGCAAAATCCTTAGAATCTTCCTCACCAGCTCTTCTGTGGTGAAGGATTTTCCCAGGGATTTTAGCTCGTTTGTTATGTGGGTGAAGCGTGTGTACATATCCATCACGTTCTCACGATCACTCATATCAAACAACTCATATTGCCTCATGAGTAGCTCAATACGTGATTATTTGACTTGACTTGTTCCTTCATGAGCTACTTGGAGGGCATTCCATATCTCCTGGGCTGACTCACACTCTGAGATACGTATATATTCATCTGGACTTAGGTCAAAATATAATAGCTTCTTGGCCTTGGCATTCTTTTCCATTTTCTTATAGTCTTCAGCATCAAACTCTATGGGTTCCTTGAGAACCTTCTTACCATCTTCAAGCACCTTGGTGGGAACAAGGGGCCCGTTCTTGATGAGCATCCATAATCATAATCTTCTGCCTGAATATAGTTCTCCATCCTATTCTTCCACCAACTATAATGTTGGCCGTTGAAATAGGGTGGCGAGTAATGGATTGCCCTTCAAGGATTCCTTGTGGTGTACTCATCTTCAGAATCTCTCAAGGTGTTAGCCCTTTTGTGAGAGACCCTGCTCTGATACCACTGGTTGAATTTAGGAGTACTTACCCACAAGAGGGGGGTGAATTGTGGTGTTCGATTTTCGCGTACTTACTGACAAACACCCTCCTGATTGCAGAGGTTGTTCTTGAATTACAAACAACCTTCTGACTTATTTGCACCAGATGTTTTCAATTTGCTCAAAAGCGAAAATCAACAAGATAAATGCGGAAATAAAGCACACACAATTTTTTCGTGGAAAACACCTCTAGCCCAACTGAGGTGTGAAAAACCACGACCTACCTCGTGTAGGATTTAACCACTTTCACTAACGGGCTTCACACGTTACAAATGTAACACACCTTGTTACAACTTGCAACCACGTAACCTTCTTTTCTAAGAAAGGTTACACCACGTCCAAATCTCACCAGATTGGACACGTCCAAAGTCCACACGACTGAGGACCACTCACTCACTTTTCTGATCCAAGATCAGGGTTACAAAACACCTTACGGGGGTGCTTCTGATTTAAGCAGATGTAAGGTACAATGAGGTCTTAGTATGCCAATATCTTGAAAGCTCAGCTTAAACACAACTTGTCTCGGTTTTTCTTTTCTCAAGAGTGGCGCGAAAAATTCTTCTCACTAGAAAAACCACTTTTGCACTTCTCCCTTTTTGCGTATGTTGTGTATGTTTCTCGTTTTTTCTTATACTTATGAATGGGAGTGAAATGTTGAGTTTTTAAACAAAAAATTCAACGGTCAAAAGCAAGGAGAAGTGATAAAATCAGCTATGTTTAGCAAAGAGAGATTTTTGTTTAGCACAGAGAATTCCAACGGCTAAAAGATCCAATGAGGATACAGTTTCCCAATATTGTAGGGATTTGATTTTGGAGGATAAAAGACTATCTTTTCCCCTTAAAAATAGCCGTGAAATACCTGGAAAAGAATCTTAGCTTGAATTTTGAATTAATCACTTTCCAAAGGATAAGAGAGAAATATTTTCGGTTTTGGTAAATATTTTCCAAAATCAGTTTTGCAAATCTCCCAAGTGATTTTCATATCAAAAGATTTCCTGCAGCTTAAATTGCTGTCTTGGAATTTTATCAAAATATATTAGAGCTTTTGGCCAACCAAAATAAGTTTTCCAAAGTGACCGGTTTGGCCGTTGCAGTTCAGAAACACCCTAGGTACCCTGTTTACAGGGTTGTTCAAACTTGGTGTTCTGAAGCAAATAGCGCAACCAATTCAGGAGTGGTTAGTTAGAGACTTTTCAAGATTGACATATTAACAAGAGTCTAAAAAATAAAACCTAAATTACCCAAGACATCTTGTTGTAGATCCAGTCATCTTGTTCAAGATGAATACGCTGCCCCAACCACCTAGACCAACCTGTTTGCTGAATTGTCCTTGAAACACCTAGCCTATTTGCCAGGTTGTTCTTATATTGCTTGAGTTCAGAAACTGATCTTAACACACAATCAACTCATCGAGGTGGTGTTCTTGACTTGAGCGTGAGTCATCAAGGTATGAGACCTGTTCTTAAGACTTGTTCTCAACATTCAGCAAACAAGTTAAGACGCATATTGAAAATAACAGTGTATGCCTGTTTGGAGAACTTTGTTTGAAGCAACATTACTTAAGAGCATTTTACACTTGGGTTTGTTGTCATCAAAACTGAATATACTAATTCAACAATTTTATTTTTCATGGTAAAGGGCAAATTCTTGATCATGTGAAATATGGAGGAAGCACAACTCGAGAAATAAATATTGACCCGCCAAATTTCACTAGTGGAGATGATATGGAAGGTTTGTTAAGAGTAGCTTTTGGGGTTGATATGCCTAGGTGTAAGGATGGCATTCTTCATGATGTGGTTGATGAGCCACTTGATGAAGAAGTTGAACCTTTTCTCATATATGGTGACCAAATTTCCTCAGAACAATTTTACGAATCAACAAATCCTCCATTGGATGATGAAGAAAAAGTGAAGTATCAGAGGCTACTGGATGCATCCAATGAGGCATTTTATGATGGGTGTACTGCCTTTTCAAAATTATGTTTCCTCCTACGCTTGTTTCATATGAAATGTATGTTTCATTGGTCAGCTGAGTCTTTCACAATGTTGATGAAAATTTTAGGAGATGCATTCCCTCAAATCATGGAGTTTCCCTCCTCTTATTATGAAGCTAAGAAAATGATCAACAACTTGGGCCTTGGATATGAAAAGATTGATGCTTGTCCTAATGATTGCATTCTATATTGGGGTGAGTTATTAGAAAAAGACAGTTGCCATGCTTGTGGTGTTTCAAGATGGAAGACAGTAAAAGGCCACGACGATCTAGACAACTACCTCCCCCACCTAGTGCATCTATCATAGTGTTGAATTCCAAGAGTACACAACCACATAGGAGGGGTGAATTGTGGTGGTCGATTTTCGCCTAATAACTGATAAACAACCGTAGCACTTGATTGTAGAGATTGTTTGTAAATCACAAACAACCTTACACCTTGTTTGTAGCGGTTGTTCTCAATTGATTCAATAGCGAAATTCAAAGTAATAAATGCGGAAATAAAGCACACACAATTTTTACGTGGAAAACACCTCTAGCCCAACTGAGGTGTGAAAAACCACGACCTACCTCGTGTGGGATTTAACCGCTTCACTAACGGGCTGAAAACGTTACAAAAGCAACACTCCTTGTTACAACTTGTAACCCACGTAACCTTCTTCCCTAAGACAGGTTACACCACGTCCAATCTCACCAGATAGGACACGTCCAAAGTCCACACGACTGAGGACACACTCACTCACTTTCTATTCTGAGAATAGGGGTACAAAACACCTTACTGGGGTGCTTCTGACTTAAGCAGATGTAAGGTACAATGAAGTCCTATTATGCCAAGAAATTGAAAGCTCAGTTAAGCACAATCTTCTCACAGTTTTTCTCTTTGAAATTCAGCTCTAAGAATCTCTTACTTCTTTGTAAAAATCGGATTGTCAAATGGGAGAGAGAATTTCAATATTTAAACGCACAACCCAACGGCTATTCTTTTCAAAAGATAGGGAAAATCCTCTATTTTTAGTCGCTTAGAAGATTCACCAAAGATTTCCAACGGCTAAGAGAGGAGAGAAGATTTTCTTAAAATATCTTGGCCGAGTAATCTAGCTTGAAAAGAATAAAATCTTGATTTATCCCAAATTCAATCAAGACCTAAAAATAAGGGATAAGAATCTTTCAAGAGAAATCTTTAGCAAAAACGGTTTTGCAATTTATTTTTTTTTTCAAATTCAAAACAAATCTTTTTAGATCTGGCAGCCAACCGAAGCAAATTTCCAGATAAGACTGATGTAGCTGCTGTAGTTTTTGAGAACACCCTAGGCACCCTGTTTGCAGGGTTGTTTGGAAATGGTGTCCCAAAGCAACTTTTCGAAAACCGTTTTCAAGAAGTGCTACAAATGATACTTTCAAGATTGGCATATTAACAAGAGTCTAAAAGATAAAAACTAAATTAACCAAGACTCCTTGTAAGAATTAGTTGTCTTGTCAAGAGTGAATATGCTGCTCCAAAACACCTTGGTCACCTTGATTCCTTGGGTGATCTTGTGTAGCTGAATGTTCCTCAAGACTTAAACCATATGTGTTGTTTGCTGATCTTGTGTCACTGAAGCTCGGAACCTGTTCCTAAGACTTGTTCTCAACATTTAGCCACCAGGTTAATAAAATATCACAAACAGCGGTGTAGGAACAACGGTGTATTAGGCCCTGTTTGGAGAGCTTGTTTGGAACAACATTACTTAGACAAATATGTTACTCTTGGATTTGTTATCATCAAAACTAAATATAATCAACAAATTCTCCCTTTTTGATGATGACAAACCAAGTGACCATATTGACAAAATTAAAAAGCTTAACAACGTTTAATAATGCTGATAGGGATCCTCTAGGTGCTAGGTCATAGAGCACGTCATATGGTTTTATTCATATGGTCTTATTCCCCCTTTTGGCATCATTAAAAAGCATAAACAACTGTATGAATGCAAGAAAAGAAATATAGAGCATAAGGTGCAAGAAGCATCACTAAGGAGATATTGCATTAAAAACAGTGCAATGCCAAAAATGAAGATGGGAGGAGACAAGAGAACAGCCTAGAGAATCAGGTTGCAGGGGGTGGTCTCGTTTGCGGAGGAGGAATGCTGGGGGCAAGAGTGGAGAGAAGGGCAAGCAATTCCTCATGGCGTTTGGCGGAGAGGGCTTGCTCCTCAGCAAGAGCAGCCTTGACAGCTGAGAGCTCATCCTTGAGGCGAGCATTGTCCTCAAAAACAGCCTCAAGTTTGATGGAAGGTTGCCCAGAAACAGGTGGTCGAGATGGTCGACGACCCTGTTTGGAGACTGACCCTTCGCCAACCTCATAGCCACACCCGAGCAGAGTGTCAATCCCAATCTCATCAACGACTTGGGCCTCCACTCGCCGTGTGAGCACTATCCCAAGGTGCTCAAACACCCTTGTCAGCAGAAACCCATATCCAAGATCATGGGGCCGGGTGGTGTTCGCAATTCGCCCTATGTGGCGAATCATGATTGCAGGGAGGTTGATTGGTTCCTCCCGATCCAGTAAGTCCACCAGGCATTGATCGAGGGCATCAGCTGAGTTTCACCCTTGACCTCGCGGAATTATGTTCTTGATAGTGAACATAAACAATAGTTGGTGCAGGGAGGTCATTTCACCCTTCTTAACAGAGAGGGGTGTTCTCAGGCCCTGTTTTTGACTGAGGCGTTGGGACACCTTTAGGAGCCTGGCTGTTTCTAGGGCTGTTTTGTCTTCCCTCACATACACGTCAAAGCCTTGTGAGGGTACTCCCAAAATTTTTCCAAGTGTGGGCGCATCAGCCTGAATGCGTTGCCCATTCACAAAACTAGTCACCACCCCTTCGGTGACACTGCAGTTGGCGTAAAACTCAGCCAACTCAGGCACAGAACACCCCAACGGGGTGTTTGCAAACAAGTCGAGCCAGCCTTGAGCGCGCAACTTGGTCAGGAACACCCCCAGACCCTGTTCCTCGAAAAAGCTTACATTCACTACCTTCCCCCTGACGATATTGCGCTTAAGCAACTGCGCATGTTTGTCAGACATAGGAGAGGGAGTGAACTGCTTTGGGCGTTTGGGGGCAGGAATAGAGGTGGTAACTTCTGGTAGGGGGGCTGTTCTGAGCTTTCGCTTGAGGGGTGTTTTTGCAGGAGAGGGCTTCACAGCAGGTTTAATGGTTGATTTTGGAGGGGCTTGTTCTTCAGAGGACTCGGAGAACACCGGTGTCCCCTGTTTGAAGGTGGTGTTCTCAGAGTCAGAACTCGAGAACCCTTCGGTAGAAGGGGAGGAAATCTCCTCGATGACAGGAGCAGAGGGTTTGGAGATACGGTGAGAGGATTGAAAAGCTATTCTCGTAGATTTGCGAGAAGGCTTGGAGGATTGTGGAGAAGAGGGAGTTTGAGAGGGCTGAGACCTTGGTTGTGCCTTGTTCTTGGCATTCTGCTACGCCTAGCCACTATTTTCACCCTTTTCCTTTTCTCTCCAGTTTGAGCGACCGGAGTGGGGGTTTCAGCCTCAGAGAGAGAATCCTTCTCTAAACTCTCCTCTGATGTCTCATTCGACTTCCCTTGGAAGTCGACATTCAGATCCTCCACATACACACCTTCAACAGAGGCAGCCCCTGTTTCTGTCGCTGTGTCAGGAAACAACCCAGAAGAACAGGGCTCAAAATTAAACCCTTCAGGGGGTTTCCAAGAGTTGGTCTTGAGACCCCGATAGTGTACCCTCTGACTCGACTTTAATGGGACAAGCAATTGTCCCTACAAGGAACACCAATTCCCTTCCACACTCACAGGGAATATCATCCATCCCCATCCCACTGATTGTAGGGACAAGCTTTTCAGGAATTTGAAAGGCTTGTACAGGATTGGGCGAGGGGGAGCAGGGATTGAGGACGCAAGAACGAGGGCTTTTGATTGAGAGGAGTTGTTGGGAGCCATTGTTGCTAGAAGAGAGAGATTAGGGTTTAAGGTTTTTGCAGGGTTTTCAGGGTTTGCTTGTGTGCGAGATGAACGGCAGAACTGAGAACAGGGCATATAAAGAGAGAGAGAGAGAGAGCACCCAAAATCTTTAGAAGATTTCTCGGTTTACAACGGGTGTGAGCATTAAAAGCTTGTGCCTTGAGAAGGAAAGAAAACGCATCGAGCAACCAAGGGGCGTACCTGTTCTCTTCGTTATGCCTGTTCTTTGCCGTCTGATCTTGATTGGACTTAATGGTATTAAGGCGGCTCCAATACATCCCGTTATGCTGCACTAAGTGGATAAGTAGAGACAAAATGCACGCAATTCGAGTGTATGCAATCACATCCGTTGTTAATAAGATTTGCAAATAGGGGGAGAGAACAGGGTGTAAAGGTTAATCTTAACAAACCCAGTTCATGTTCTGGAAACAGGTATCTCAGGGTGTTCTCACCAACCCTAGTTCCAGTCTATTTCTCTCAAATTGACCTCTAGCTAGTGCCTTAGTGAATATATCAGCAATTTGATTTTCCGTTGTGCAAAAATTCATAGAGATTAAACCTTTTCAACATTATCTCTCAAGAAATGATGTCGAATGTCAATATGCTTTGTTCTTTTATGTTGACATGGATTTTTGGCAATGTTAATTGCACTTGTGTTGTCACAAAAAATAGGAATGCATCCAGTGTCAACACAAAAGTCCTTAAGCTGTTGCCTTATCCACAACAGTTGAGCACAACATGAAGCAGCTGCAACATATTCAGCTTCTGCTGTGGACATGGCAACTGAATGTTGCTTCTTGGTAGCCCAAGATACCAAACAGGGTCCAAGAAAGTGAGCCATACCTGAGGTACTCTTTCTATCAACTAGGAATCCAGCATAGTCAGCATCAGCATATCCAACAAGATCAAAATTGCATCCTCTAGGATACCATAAGGCTAAATTGGGTGTATGTTTCAAATATCTTAGTATCCGTTTCACAGCCTTAAGATGAGTTTCTTTAGGATTAGACTGAAAACGGGCACATAAACCAACACTAAAAACAATATCTGGTCTACTAGCGGTTAGGTATAGGAGTGACCCAATCAGGCCCCTATAGAGTTTCTCCTCAACTGAGGGACTCCCATCATCCATAACCAACCTGGTTGAAGGAGAAATAGGAGTGTCTACGGGTTTGGCCAATTCCATCCCAAAACGCTTAAGTAGCTCCTTGATATACTTTTGTTGATGGATCATGGTGCCGTTTGGAGTTTGCTTGATTTGTAAGCCTAAGAAAAAAGTTAAGCTCACCCATCATGCTCATCTCAAACTCACTCCTCATCATATTTGAAAATTCATTGCATAAATCATGATGAGTTGCACCAAATATAATGTCATCAACATATATTTGGACAATCATTTTCAATTAAAATCATTTTAGAAACAAGGTATTGTCTACCTTGCCTCTTCTAAAATCATTTTCAATTAAAAAACTTGACAACCGTTCGTACCAAGCACTAGGATCTTGTTTTAGGCCATAAATAGCTTTGTCAAGTTTGAAAACATGGTTAGGAAATTCACTGTTTTCAAAACCAGGGGGTTGTTTGACATACACCTCTTCTTTAAGGTATCCATAGAGGAATGCACTTTTCACGTCCATTTGATATAGCTTGATTTCCATATGAGCTGCAGAGGCTATTAAGATTCGAATAGCCTCAATTCTAGCAACTGGTGCAAAGGTTTCTTCATAATCGATCCCTTCTTCTTAATTATACCCTTGAACAACCAGCCGTGCCTTGTTCCTAGTGACTGTTCCCGACTCATCCAATTTGTTTCGGAACACCCGCTTGGTTCCAATGATTGTTCTCTCTGCAAGTTTAGGTACAAGGTGCCATACTTTGTTTCTTTCAAATTGATGGAGCTCTTCTTGCATTGCCGTGACCCAATCTGAATCTGCAAGAGCTTCATTTACACTCTTTAGCTCAATATTAGAGAGAAAAGCATAGAAAGCACAGAAATTCTTAAGCTTAGACCTAGTTTGCACTCCACTGTTAATATCAGACAGAATTTGATCAAGGCGGTGCGAACTATGGTACTTCTATGGTCGTGGAGTAAGAGGATCCACAGACCCATGCTCTACTCTAGTCGTAATATCAAGCTTACGATCATCTCCTAAGCCTGTTTCTGCACCTGTTTGTAAGCCTGTTCCTGAAGAACATGGTCCCGAACAGGTTTCAATGGTGTTTCCCCCTGTTTGGTGTTCACTTTGCCTGCTGTTCTGAGGAACACCTTCAGGAGTTGTTTTCTCCATGGTGTTCTTACCTCGTTTATCTTGGAGCAACACTTCTTTTCGAACAAGGCCTAATTCAAGTTCATCTTCCTGTGCATCATTCTCACTCAACACGTTAGATTCATTAAAAAGCACATGCACACTTTCCTCAACACACAAGGTCCTTTTGTTAAAGACTTTATATGCCTTGCTGTGAGAAGAATAGCCAAGAAATATTGCCTAATCACTCCTAGGGTCAAACTTTCCTAAGGCATCATTCCCATTATTATGCATAAAACACCTACAACCAAATGTTCTTAGGTGCGTAATATTGGGTTTTCTGCCCTTGAAAAGTTCATAAGGAGTTTTGTTCAAAATGGGTCTGATAATGCATCTATTTATAATGTAACATGAGGTGTTCAATGCTTCTGCCCAGAAATACCTAGGAAGACCACTAGCAATAAGCATTGTTCTGGTCATGTCTTCCAGGGTGCGATTTTTGCGCTCAACCACCCCATTTTGTTGGGGTGTTCGTGGAGCTGAGAAGTTATGATCAACACCATGTTCATTACAATAGTTGATAAAACTTGCATTTTCAAACTCAGTTTCATGATCAGATCTCAAGCTAATTAAGGAGTGTCCTACTCTCTTTTCAACCTTTTTGAGAAAGGCAATAAAATTCTCAAATGTTTCATCTTTGGATGCCAAAAACAAGGTCCAAGTAAATCGAGAGTAATCATCCACTACAACAAGCACATACTTTTTCCCACCTCTACCAGTTATCCTCATGGGACCACACAAATCAATGTGTAATAATTCTAGAGGTCGTGTAGTGCTTACATATTTTTTCGATTTAAAAGAAGATCTGACTTGTTTGCCTTTTGCACAAGCTTCACATACCTTGTCATCATTAAATTTGATGGAAGGTAGTCCAATAACCAGGTCTTTTGAAACAAGTTTATTTAAAAGAGTAAGGCTTGCATGACCTAGTCTCTTGTGCCAGAGCATTATGTCATCATTCACAGCACTCAAACAACTCAGGTTGTTTTGGGGAAGAGTGGAAATACATACTTTGTAAATATTTTTGTGTCGCTTCCCCCTTAATACGACATATCCTGTGTTGACATTGACAACCAAGCAATGTGTTCGTGAGAACACCACTAGGTTGTTCTTGTCACACAGTTGGGACACACTTAGTAAATTATGCTTTAAACCATCAACTAAGTGCACATTATCAATTGAGTGGGAGAGAGTTTTACCAATGCTACCTACACCGACAATTGTCCCAGACTTGCCGTTGCCAAAAGCCACGCTCCCACCGGTTGAAGCTGTAAGTGAGAGAAAGTTTGATTTTTCTCCAGTCATATGCCGCGAACACCCACTATCAACATACCACAGCTGCCTGTTTTCAAGGTTGTTTTCTGATCTGTTTGACAGGGTGTTTCTTACCCTGTTTGCTGGGTTGTTTATGGGGTTGTTCTTTCTCACTTCAGCCTGCAAAACAAATCACAGGTTAGTTTTGGGAACCCAGATCCACTTGGGTCCCATTCTTTTAGACAAGTAAAGCTCATCTTTTCTAATCCAGATTTGTTTCACATACCTTTCATTTTTTTTCAATGACATACCTTCTCAGAGGACATGAATATCGATAGTGACCAGTTTTACCACAATGAAAGCAAACAATGTTTTCAGGTAATCCCACATACTTTCTATGAATTGGGTAAACTGTTCGTTTAGGCTTATATCCAAGTCCCTTTTTGTTTCGACTGTGGTGAGTGTTTAACCAATCAAGGGCTTGTGAGGACTTGTTCCAGCGCTTGGTTGTGATAAGCTCGGTTTCCAGTTTTTCTATATTAGCATGCAAACCCTTGTTCTCCCTGAGCAAGGACTCAACCATTCCTTCCACCTCAAAGAGTTTTTCCTCCATTCGAGAATAATCTCCTTCTTTTATAAAGAGGTTTTCTTTGAGCGTATTAATATTTTCATGTAAGCCCAGTTTTTCATTTTTAAGGATCTCATTTTCTAGTTCTAGGTCTCGGACATCTCGTTTCAATTCAGCACAAGTATCCATCAAGGTATACAAAAGTTCTTCGAGAGTTGCTTTATTGAGACCACGTACCTTGTTCTTGAGATCAGTAAGACTGTTTGTTGATTCATCATCTGAATCCGTGTCACTTTGTGCCATGAGAGCTACAGCA
Organism: Carnegiea gigantea; assembly: GCA_029747015.1. Lineage (NCBI taxonomy): Eukaryota > Viridiplantae > Streptophyta > Magnoliopsida > Caryophyllales > Cactaceae > Carnegiea > Carnegiea gigantea. The sequence continues at coordinate 23,764 of JAKOGI010004285.1, forward strand.
CCTTCATCAGTTTCAGACTCACCTTCATCCTCAGAGGAATCTCCCCAGGCAGCAAGCATAGCCTTCGAGAATCGTCTCCCAGAACTGCTTGCAGCTTGTTTTCTACCTTGTTTCCTGGGGTGTTCTTGCTCTTGCTCTTCTCGAAGTAGTGGACAGTTTTTCACAATGTGATCTGGTTTGCCACACTTGAAACACCCTGTGAACTGTTCTCGGGGGGTGTTTCTGGACTTACTGAAGTCTTTTCTTTTGCTGTTTTCTTTGACCTTTTTGAAGAATTTCTTGAACTTTCTTGTCATTAAGGCCATCTCTTCATCCTCAAGGTCAGAGTCATCATCCTCATCTGCTTTCAAGGCAAGCCCACGATCCTTCTTTTGCTCCTCTTTTTGTTATGAGTTCTTTCTGAGTTCATAGGTTTGAAGATTGCCAATCAACTGGTCGAGGGTGATCTTGTTCATGTCTTTAGCTTCTTGGATGGATGTCACCTTCGCTTCTCAAGACCGAGGCAAAATCCTTAGAATCTTCCTCACCAGCTCTTCTGTGGTGAAGGATTTCCCAGGGATTTTAGCTCGTTTGTTATGTGGGTGAAGCGCGTGTACATATCCATCACGTTCTCACGATCACCCATATCAAATAACTCATATTGTCTCATAAGTAGCTCAATACGTGATTGTTTGACTTGACTTGCTCCTTCATGAGCTACTTGGAGAGCATTCCATATCTCCTAAGCTGACTCACACTCCGAGATACGTGTACATTCATTTGGACCTAGGCCAAAATATAATAGCTTCTTGGCCTTGGCATTCTTTTCCATTTTCTTATAGTCTTCACCATCAAACTCTATGGGTTCCTTGGGAACCTTCTTACCATCTTCAAGCACCTTGGTGGGAACAAGGGGCCCGTTCTTGATGAGCATCCATAATTCATAATCTTCTGCCTGAATATAGTTCTCCATCCTATTCTTCCACCAACTATAATGTTGGCCGTTGAAATAGGGTGGACGAGTAATGGATTGCCCTTCAAGGATTCCTTGTGGTGTACTCATCTTCAGAATCTCTCAAGGTGTTAGCCCTTTTGAGAGAACCCGCTCTGATACCACTTGTTGAATTCCAAGAGTACACAACCACAAGAGGGGGGTGAATTGTGGTGGTCGATTTTCGCCTAATAACTGACAAACAACCGTAGCACTTGATTGCAGAGATTGTTTGTAAATCACAAACAACCTTACGCCTTGTTTGTAGCGGTTGTTCTTAATTGATTCAGTAGCGAAATTCAAAGTAATAAATGCGGAAATAAAGCACACACAGTTTTTACGTGGAAAACACCTCTAGCCCAACTGAGGTGTGAAAAACCACGACCTACCTCGTGTCGGATTTAACTGCTTCACTAACGGGCTGAAAACGTTACAAAAGCAACACTCCTTGTTACAACTTGTAACCCTCGTAACCTTCTTCCCTAAGATAGGTTACGCCACGTCCAATCTCACCAGATAGGACACGTCCAAAGTCCACACGACTGAAGACACACTCACTCACTTTCTGTTCTGAGAACAGGGGTACAAAACACCTTACTGGGGTGCTTCTGACTTAAGCAGATGTAAGGTACAATGAAGTCCTATTATGCCAAGAAATTGAAAGCTCAGTTAAGCACAATCTTCTCACGGTTTTTCTCTTTGAAATTCAGCTCTAAAAATCTCTTACTTCTTTGTAAAAACCGGATTGTCAAATGGGAGAGAGAATTTCAATATTTAAACGCACAACTCAACGGCTATTCGTTTCAAAAGATAGGGAAAATCCTCTATTTTTAGTTGCTTAGAAGATTCACCAAAGATTTCCAACGGCTAAGAGAGGAGAGAAGATTTTCTTAAAATATCTTAGCCGAGTAATCTAGCTTGAAAAGGATAAAATTTTGATTTATCCCAAATTCAATCAAGACCTAAAAATAAGGGATAAGAATCTTTCAAGAGAAATCTTTAGCAAAAACGGTTTTGCAATTTTTTTTTTTTTTCAAATTCAAAACAAATCTTTTTAGATCTAGCAGCCAACCGAAGCAAATTTTCAGATAAGACTGATGTAGCTGCTGTAGTTTTTGAGAACACCCTAGGCACCCTGTTTGCAGGGTTGTTTGGAAATGGTGTCCCAAAGCAACTTTTCGAAAACCGTTTTCAAGAAGTGCTACAAATGATACTTTCAAGATTGGCATATTAACAAGAGTCTAAAAGATAAAAACTAAATTAACCAAGACTCCTTGTAAGAATTAGTTGTCTTGTCAAGAGTGAATATGCTGCTCCAAAACACCTTGGTCACCTTGATTCCTTGGGTGATCTTGTGTAGCTGAATGTTCCTCAAGACTTAAACCATATGTGTTGTTTGCTGATCTTGTGTCACTGAAGCTCGGAACCTGTTCCTAAGACTTGTTCTCAACATTTAGCCACCAGGTTAATAAAATATCACAAACAGCGGTGTAGGAACAACGGTGTATTAGGCCCTGTTTGGAGAGCTTGTTTGGAACAACATTACTTAGACAAATATGTTACTCTTGGATTTGTTATCATCAAAACTAAATATAATCAACACATAGCTTCAAAACCAATAGTTCTGCAGTTGACTAGATGCACCGCAGGATCAAAGCCAGTTGTGCAGCAACTTGTTCGCCCTACTTCTGTAAATGGAGGATCAGGTATATTTACTCTATCAGTTAATCAAAACATTTTTTTAAGACGTTTTCAATGATTTTGGTTTCTTTTAATTTAATATTATGGTATTTGTCTCACTGTTGTACGTGCATTGTTTTTGCTTTTAGCATCTCAGCCATCCCTCCAGCTGCAACCTACTGCCTCCATTGCTGCATTACAGCCTGTACGTACGCCAAGAAACAAAAGAAGTTCTCAAAGTCAGTCTAATGACAAAGGAAAGGTTCATGTTAGAGGGAAACAAAAGAAGTCGTCTACATCCAAAAGCACCAGATCTTCTCAATCATCTTGGGAAGACAACATACAGTTTGATGCAAAAGAAGAAGTGCTGACCATTGGTAAACAATAATTTTGGTTTGTTGAACATATATTCAAACTGTCTTTTGGCCTGCTAATCAAAAACGTTTTTGAAAGATATTTTTAACCTATTTTTTTGGCATGTAAATCAAAAATGAGTGGGATTGAATTCCTCGGGCTTTTTAAATCTAAGACTAAGATCATAATTGATGTCTTCTAACTGGTATTCTTTTTAACAGGTGATCAAGGGAACGAGGAGGTGATAAAAGGATCAATTCTTCCTCGAGATGTTACGAATTACAAGCAAGGGGTGAGATTTTGTGTGACATTTAACAACTACAACCAACCTATTAGAAAGGGGGGCTACATTTTCGTGAGGTTTCTTGGCTACATTGCAAGGCTAGAGAGATTTTGCCTTATCGGGACGATTAGCTGGCACAAACTAAACAAAACTTATAAAGCCGACATAATTGAAATGGTTCGAGGAAGGTTTTTTTAATATCTAATTTAAACTTCTATTTATCTAAAGTTTAGATTAGTCATGTTCATTCATTCTTAATTTCTGACTTATAAATGATGTACAGTTCAAGTTCGTGTATCCAGCAGATAAGTGCTTTGATAAACGTGTCCTTAAACATGTTGCTAAACATTTCAAGCAATATAAACATGGTTTGAAGAAAGACTACTTCAAACCTGAACAGAAAACAAAAGAGGCCATGTATGAGCTTGTTCCTAAAGGGCACTCTTGTGATGGGTGGATGCGATTGGTTGACTATTGGTGTTCAAAGGAACATGAGGTATATATATCTAACAATAATTACAGTTATATTTGCCTATTCTTTTTGCTTGTGTAAACGACACTTACAGACTTGCTTATGCCTTGAAGTTTTTTCATTTTTTATTTTTTTATCTATAGACTTTGGCTGAAATTGGTAGAGATGCACGAGCTTCGCAAATGCATTGTCATACAACTGGTTCTACTAGTTATGCGAAAAAGTGAGCTAACTTTGTATGCTTTCTTCTTCTTTTTCTTCTGCAATTTATATCCTGCCACTACTCCAAAATTGGGCAACTATTACCCGATTGTCAAAATTTCCCCTCATTTTGGCTATGTTAGAAGAGATTTGTAATTGCAGGTTGAAACTCATGGAAGAGAGCCAACACATTTGGAGTTCTTTAAATAGACACATGGCAAAGATGGTGGGGACTTTGTAGCTAATACGGCCACTGAAAGTTTTCTGGTATATGTTCTTATTCTGCCCCTTGTCATTTTTAGGGTTCTTTGTTTCTTTGGTCTACTAATAATATTTATTTTAACTTCTCTTCAATTATGGTAGACTGAGGCAAGTGCAAAAGTTCAAGAGCGACTTCTCAGCTCTTCCCCCTCAAAAACTCAGGTGGAAATTGGAAACGAAGTGTTTGATGAGCTTAAGTATGAAGAAGAAAATCCTAAGCGACCGATCGGTTTTGGCTTTAATGTGGACTGAAGTGATGTAATTGGTGTAAACAGCATCCTTAGGAAAAGAGGTTACATCTTCCCTGATAACAATATGGAACTCAAGCGTGTCAAAGAGGAACTAGCATCACAGAAGGCCATGGTCTTACTTATGTTGAAGGCAGTGCATAATGGAAAAATAACAGATGAATTCCTAGATGCTACTGAGGCGGCCTTATGTATGGCTGGTGATCAGGTTAGTCTTTCAAATCCTAATGTTCTACATTTAATTTTTTGCTTCATTTGGAAGTGTTTGCCTTGGTCAGCAACTGTTATTTGGAACTGGACCTTAGTAGATTGTTGAACATTCTGATTTATTTTGAAATTGACCTTAAAATGTGTTCATTGCTGCTATTATGCTTGTAAACAAAGAAAGTGCCCTTTCTGGAATGCTTGGTTTTTAGAATGAGGAGGAGGTGTTCATTGCTGCTATTATGCTTGTAAACTCTTGGTCTCAGATTGATGCCCTTGTTGGCTTTGATTTTGGTGATGATATACATTTGAAGGAATAGTTGTGAACCGGGCGGGTGGCCCGAGGCACTAAACCTCTTGGTTTAGTGCTCTATTTCGCTTATTGTTGTTTTCCCAGGTACACTTAGCATATGCTAAAATTGGTAAACGTCGTAAATACAGACGAAACTCTAGCCGTTTTATCCCAGGATTTATAACCACTGTTACTTTTATGTTTCATTTGTTAGCCTTAGGGGTTTCTTTTTGGATGTAATTGGCTCTGAAACTTTATATGTAAAGTTAGACCTTGTCTTTATATTTGATTGAGTAGTTGTGAACCGGGCGGGTGGCCTGTCGCACTAAACCAAGAGGTTTAGTGCTCTATTTCGCTTATTGTTGTTTTCCCAGGTACACTTAGCATATGCTAAAATTGGTAAAGGCCGTAAATACAGACGAAACTCTGGCCGTTTTATCCCAGGATTTATAACCACTATTACTTTTTGCTCTCCTTTCTTTCAGGTTCCACAAGAATCAAGTGGGGACAACCTTAGCCATGAATCGGGGCACGCTGGACCTTCAACCTCAGCCTCACAAGTTAATTAGGTGGATGAAGTGGTCTTGCTCAAGACTTTTGATGACTGCATCAGCAGATTGGCAAATTAATTTATGACTCTTGCATCATGCCAAATTTAGTGCTCTAAACTTTTGGTTTTTTTTATTGTGTTGGATGTCACTTCGATTTTTGAAGGAGCAATGCAGAACTTGATTTTTAGTAATTAGGACTGGCTAATTAATGCCGTCATATATATATAGGCCTCTAATTTCCTATAGTGCTTCTTTGTCAATTTTGGTATAATGGTAACTGATTTTTGTATCAACCTATTAGCTGGTGACTTTTGAAATGAAGAAATTATGCACGTATTTTCCTGATATGCTAGGAAATCTTTTGTGGCTATCTTGTATGTGTGTCTATATATATATATAT
>JAKOGI010004286.1:0-29626 GCA_029747015.1 Carnegiea gigantea
ATATATATATATTCTCTCAGGTTCGAGTCGTGGAATCTGCCACTGACAAAGTTAGATTAGGCTGCCTACAATTCAGCCCTTGATCTTCGGCCTTTCCCGGACCCTGCGTGAATGTAGAATGCTTGTGCATCGGGCCGCCCTTTTTATATGTGTGTGTGTGTGTGTGGATATATATATATATATATGTGTGTGTGTGTGTGTGTGTATGTATGTGTGTATGTGTGTGTGTGTGTATATATATATATGTATATATGTATGTGTGTGTGTGTATATATATATATGTATATATGTATATGTATATGTATGTATATGTATGTGTGTGTGTGTGTGTGTGTATATATATATATTTTGTTAGGGAAAAACGTTTTAATATTTATAAACCCCATGTGCAAGGTGTGTCGTTGAGTACTTGGGGTGTCATCCACAGGGAGTTGTATTTCCAACTACCAGAACTAACTGAAGCGTCTCGAGCTAGGCATTATCAAAGGGGATAGAAAATAGAACTAAACTACTAAGGCGAAAATAAAAGGACTATAGTTAGGCCTAAGATAAACTAAGTAATCAAGTCAAACCCAAACCTTCCCTATCTATGCTAGCTTTCAGAGTTTTTCGGTTGCATCGTTAAGGCCGCCTAAGCCCTCTCTCAAGGGTCAATAGGCGAGTCTAGTTGCTCCAAGCACCTATTTTCATGGGATTAGTTCAACTAAACTACTAAGTTGACAACCCCTGACTTAGCTAGCGGTGAGACTATTTTCATATCTCAATCCCAACTATTCTCTCTACCCACACTAGACAATCGATCTCAACTCTCACCATAAGTCAATTGCCCCAAAATACAGATGAGAGCTCTTTCAAACATTTCATCGAATACTTGGCGGGCGTGAAAGAGAACTCTAAATTCTAGGCATGAACAAGGTAGGTTTGAGGCCTCAACAAGGTTAATTAGCCATCAAGGGCTAGCCACAATCCAAACTAACCAAAATTAACACAACTATTATCAACAAAATACAAAAACCCAAACTAAACCTAAACTAGCAAAGAAGAAAGCAAACATAAACAAGAGGGGGAAAGAAACTCATATAATCTAATCAATCTAACTAAACATGGATTAATAATGAAAACTAAACATCTAAACTGAATAATTCATATGCAAGAATTAAACTAGTGAAACATAAACATGAATAACATATGAAAAAGAGAGAGCAAAGGGAAAGAAAACTTAGTCTTGATTGATAGAAAGAACTTGAAATCCAAAACTTGAATCCAAGATTACAATCTTCCATCCTAATCTAATCCTGCTATTGAGGTCTTTATTTAACAAACTAACCTAAAACCTAGCCTAAAAATTATCAGAGAGAACCCCGAACGACCCCCCAAACAAAACGCCCGAAGGGGCCTTAAATAGGAAATCGCGCGGCCGAGCAAATGGAGGGGGCCACAACCGTGCCTGGTGGCAGGGTCCCACCATGCCATAGTGGCACGACCGTGCCACATGGCACATCCCCACCGTTCCGCATTTCTGGCACAGTGGTTCGGCCCCCTATCGTCCCTTCTTGCCTGCTTTTACTCTTTTATGTCCGTCTTCACTCCTTTTTGCTACGTTTGCTCGATTTGAAGTTTATTACCTATACAAGCAAATAAAACAAGTAAAAACTCTAAAGATTATATTATTATACGAGCTAAAATTTGGTAAAAGGGGCACATAAAATATGATAAATTATCACCTAACAAATACCCCCACACCTATCTTTTGCTCGTCCTCGAGCAAAACAAAACAAAAATTAACCTAAGAACCTAACTCACTGTCGTAGGAATCACGGTTGCATTTAGCATTTGCAATAAGCCCTTTAAATCCCTTAGTTCCCCCAAATGGGCGAGTAAGGTCTCGTGAGGGTTTGCAGAAGATATTCCCATAAAATCTTGAAAAAGAAAAATAAGTGGAAAAGGAGAAAGGAAAACAAAGAAAACAAAATAGATATACAAACAAGGCACAAATACATATATAAGGGGAAAAACTGTAAGCCTTCGAACCAACCAAATCACCAATGCAACAAAGATATTAGCCTGTATGTAAACAGAGTGTACACATCAAGACTCTCTATCCACATACATGACATCAAAACACCAACTTTTCACCCCACTATACATCAAAACTTGGAATCTATCCTAGTGCTCAGTGTGTAAGTGTATCATCATCTTAGGACTCAAGCTTACCAAAATCAAACTCGTTCTCACCTGACTGACACGTGCTACATTATTAGCTTGTTAACATAGGAAGCAAGCTTTTCCTGTAGCAGTATTGCCTCAAAGGATAACACCCAGTGACAGTATTGCCTCAAAGGGTAATATCCAGTAGTGCATGCCTCAAAGGGATACTTGTCATTCCTTGTTTTATGTTTTTCTTTTTCTTCTTTTTTTCATTTTTTTCAAATGCAGACAAATATTAAAGTAACCGTGTCAAAAACAAGTGGGAGAGCCAATCATGGAAGACTAAGACTATAAGATAATGATGAATTGTATAGAAGGACTGGATTACACAACTATAAAGGGCTGTTGGGGTTAGAATTGGGACCAAGAATGGCACACTTAGGACAAAGATCTATCATGAACAACTTACTTATTTATAAGCTAATAGCTAAGGTACAATGGATCAAAGTTAGCCAAAATAGTACAAGACTCCCCAGAAACAAGTTCGAAATATAAAATCTTTTTGGTTTTTTTTTTGAAAAATTTCCTCTCTTTTCCTTTTTCAAAAGATTGAAGCATAGATTTTCCTCCCCCACACGTAGATCTCACAATGTCCTCATTAGGAGCCAAGGAGTCACTACACCACAAAAACACACAAAAACAAAATCACACGCACAAGACAAACAAAACAAAATAAAACCCACAAAAAGACTCAATGAAGACATATATACACAAGCTAACACACTCACCCAAAAACACAATCTCACTCAATCAATAACAAAACCACACATATATACAAAACTAATACCACCAAAAGTAAATATATACCAATCCAACAACACCACTAATCACAACACACAAATATCCATAAAAATACAAAAACGGTGATCATACCCATCAATGGCTCAACAACATCCCAAATTTCTCCTCGAAGTTGATCACCAACAAAACCACAACACAATATCCACAACTAATCACAACATAATATCCACAACTAAACAAAACGAAGAGAAAGAAAAGAAAAGAGGAGAAAGGAGAAGGGTTAGAATGATCATACTAGGTCAAGTGCTGTGTGCATCTAAACTAGGCCTCGCTAAGATGGTACTCTAGGAGGCTGGAGGAGCATCAGCCACTCCTCTGAGTCTCTCAAGACTCGCGACTTCAATTCGTACGTCGTCAAAGCTCGTAAGAGCTTATCGTGTGCATGCATCTCAAAGTGATGTAAGCAAGAGAACACTAGTAAAGATGTAGCAAATGGAGTTAGTGCCCTCTTTAACTTATCAAATGCTATAGAAAAATTGAAACAATAATCAAAGAAATTGGTCCACTCAATTTTCCTAGGCATGTCCTCTAGGTATGCACAATAAGGGTCCAAGGAGGGATTATACCCTTGAATGTCACCTAGGGACTCATGGAATGCATGAAAGTGAGAGGGCGTGGTGGGAAGTAAGGGGGATGAAATGGCGGTCAAGTTAAGTGACTCGATGCAAATTGGATCGATATGCTCAATGTTAGGAGCGGCACCAACCACTAAACTATCATCAGACAACTCCTCGAAAGAAGCCTCCTCAAAATATGGCTCAACCAATGTAGGTCCTGCTGACCACGAAAATAAAACATCCTCTACAAAACTAGCATCACCCCGAGAAGTCTCGCCCAAATCTAACCTCGTGCACTGAGCTAAAGGAAGGGAAGAAGCAAGCAAGATCGAATCACTAACACTAGTGTCCATAGGTCTACTAGAAAAGGATGGAGCAACAAATGTTATTGGGGTCAATGGAGGGTCAAACACTTCCCCTAGGTCAGTTAAAGGTGCATCATCAACAACATTAGACTCTACGAGAAAGGAAAACTCACAATCATCATAGAGATGAGCCTCAAGTCTAGGGCAAGGTAGACTAGGTTCGGTCTCATGCAATAAACTACACTCCCTTATCCTACTGACAAAATGCTTATGTTGCTTATTCATTGTCCCTATCATGGCATCAAGTCTAGCATAACATTCATAGAAAACATCATAATGAGGATAAGAATTCACATCATGGTCAAAAGATGAACAATAAAAGCACACAAGAGGAGAATAGGCATGCAAATCATTGGAAATGGGGGAAGGGCACTCAAAAGACTCACTAGCAATCTCATGGTGCCATTGATGCCAAGCCAATGACTCAAATAAGTCTCACATATCATCAACGCCTAAAAAGTACATATCACCATAACACATGGGCTCAAGGATGGCTCAGGTCTCATGTGTTATCCCCTCAAGCACAGCATCGCATATTTCCCATTTTTCATACTCAAAAAGCACATATTGAGTACGATAATCATTCAATCGAGACAAATATTGCCAAAAAGGTTCATGCTCAAGTTGAGATAAATGGAAAATAGCCATTTTGATTGTTTTCAAATTTTTGATTTTTAAATTTTTTTTGGATTTTTTAAAAAAAGGGCCTAGCCTCGAATGCTCAAATAAACCCCGATATTGAAAAATGCCAACTCCCCGGCAACAGCACCAAAAACTTGTTAGGGAAAAAGTTTTAATATTTATAAATCCCAAGTGCAAGGTGCATCGTTGAGTACTCAGGTGTCGTCCACAGAGAGTTGGATTTCTAAGTACCAGAGCTAATTAAAGCGTCTCAAGTTAGGCAAAACTGAAGGGGATAGAAAACAGAAGTAAACTACTAAAGCGAAAACAAAAGGACTATGATTAGACCTAAGATAAACTAAGTAATCAAGTCAAGCCCAAACCTTCCCTAGCTATGTTAGCATTCAGAGTTGATCGGTTGCATCGTTGAGGCCACCTAAGCCCTCTTTCAAGGGTCAATAGGTTAGTCTAGTTGCTTAAGCACCTATTTTCATGGGATTAGTTCAACTAAACTACTAGGTTGATAACCCTTGACCTAGATAGCGACGAGACTATTTTCACTAATCCCAACTATTCTCTCTACCCACACTAGACAATTGACCTCACCTCTCACCATAAGTCAATTGCCCCAAAACTCGAATGAAAGCTCTTTCAAGCATTTTATCAAACACTTGGCGGGCGTGAAAGAAAACTCTAAATTCTAGGCATAAACAAGGTAAGGTTGGGGCCTCAACAAGACTACAATCCAAACCAACCAAAATTAACACAACTATCATCAACAAAATACAAAAACCCAAACTAAACCTAAACTAGCAAAGAAGAAGGCAAACATGAATAAGAGGGGGAAAGAAACTAATATAATCTAATCAATCCAACTAAACATGGATTAACAATGAAAACTAAACATCTAAACTGAATAATTCAAATACAAGAATTAAACTAGTGAAACATAAACATGAACAACCTATGAAAAAGAGAGGGAAAAGGGGAAGAAAACTTAGTCTTGATTGATAGGAAGAATTTGAAATCCAAAGCTTGAATCTAAGATTATAGTCTTCCATCCTAATCTAATCCTCCTATTGAGGTTTTTATTTGACAAACTAACCTAAAACCTAGCCTAAAAATTGCCAGAGAGAACCCCGAGCGACCCCCCGAACAAAACGCTCGAAAGGGGCCTTAAATAGGAAATCGCACGGCCGAATGAACGGGGGGGACGACCGTGCCAGGTGGCACGGCCCCACCGTGCCACATTTCTGGCATGGTGGTTTGGCCCCCCTATCGCCCCTTCTTGCTTGCTTTTGCTCTTTTTTGTCCGTCTTCGCTCCTTTTTGCAACGTTTGCTCGATTTGAAGCTTATTATCTGCACAAGCAAATAAACAAGTAAAAACTCTAAAGATTATATTATTATACGAGCTAAAATTAGGTAAAAGGGACACGTAAAATATGATAAATTATCGCCTAACACATATATGTATGTATATATTTATGTATGTATATGTATGTATGTATGTATATATATATGTATATATGTGTGTGTGTATATATATATATATATATATATATATATATATATATATATATATATATATATGTATGTATGTATGTATGTATGTATGTATATATGCTCACGCGCACACTATCCCATGCCTATTCCACGTAGTACACAATATTTACATTTTTTTAAAAATACTATACATGCTATGTTATTCATAGAAAATCATGCGTAATGAGGTAGTGCAAGTGGCTATGATCACTATTAACCTCATTCAATGATATTATAGGTTCCCGTATGCATTTGATCCTGACTACTATAGTTGTACAACTCAGGCATAAATATTAGGATGTGCTTAATACTGGCTATGAATTGGTTCTACGTGATTAAATATTGGGGGCCCAAGGTAATACTAGAATTGGGTTAAGGTCTCGAGCAGCATCGTAATATCTCATCTATAAGTTGTCTGGAAAGTATGTATAGAAATAAGGCAATGTGTATACTGATATACACCACATTTGAACTTGTGGACTTAAGTATACCACCCACCAAACAAACTTAAAATAGACTCAAAGCATCCTATGGCTCACAATGAACCTAAACTTAGGCTTTGATACCATAAATATAACACACCAATCCCATAACCACTATATCAGACTAATTTAACCAATTGATTAGTCGATAGCTGTAACACCCCCAGCCCCTACGGTCAAGAGTGTTATAGTTTACTTACTTCCTACTTAAATTTCGAGGCGAAACGGGCAGAGTTTCCCCTAAAACTGATCGTTTTTAGGCTAAAAGTCTTACAATAACCCCTACAATCAACGGAAGCATAAAACATTTTAAAATAAGCTCAACGGTTACATGCCAGAGTTCATAACTCAACAAGCAGCTCGCTTGGAGTACATCAACAAAATAGTTCATTAATACAGGAGAAGTGAAAGATACAACTCAACGGTTCACACAACCGGAGTATTGGGGTTTACATCTCAAAACGTAACTGATTTCAGCTAAAAGGACAACTGACTAATAAGATGGTTGGCTCACATGGCCATACAGAGCGATTCCTAAACAGAATGTACTATATAAACTAGAATACTTGTTTACAAACGTTTACAATTCTAGGAATACATTACATGACTTTGTTAAACACATAAGACCCCTTCAAATGGGGACACATGACACCTTGCAAGCAAGAATAAAATCCATCTTGGCATAAGTGACTTGGCTTCTACTTGTCATAATACAAACCTAGGGAAAAAGGAAAAAGGGTAATGGGATGAGCAACTACACGCTCAGTGAGTATTCCCTGACTCCTTAAAATCAAAACCGTTGTAGGCAATAATATCATTAATAGCCACATATCACATGCTTATGAATTACTATCGTATTAGGCAATCATAGTCCTTGAGGAAGGATTACTATCCATAAACTTCATTTCAACCACTCAAACCCATTTCTAGGCCCCTGAATGACTAAATTCCTTTACTAACAAGCATCAAGCACATAAGCAATAACCGAGGCTAAGCACATAACTTTCTTTCATAGGTTATGTTATATAATTCATGATTTATACTTTATCTATCTAATTCACTCGTACGAGATGCTTAAACACATGAAGTAGAAATTATGCAAGGAGCTTTCTTTAGCTAAACATGTAACATTCAAACTCATATGCTCGATGCATTTACAAGGATATGGCCATGTTGTACTTGAGATTTCATTCATACTGCACTTAGGATGTTAATCACATGATATGCATAATAATGCTTCTTTCTTTTTCTGAAAACACTTTACTTAGCCTCTTTAGGCTCATAAAAACTCTTTTCTTAGCCTCTTGAGGCTCATAAAGCTCTTTTCTTATCCTCTTTGAGGCTCATATTCTTTAAAGGAATCTCTTTCGTATTGGTCCTAATAGGACCCTTATAAACTTTTCACGTTTCATTCAATCTGATCTCTTAATGGCCCATAAAAACTCTCTTTCTGAAATGCTTAAAATAGCGAAATGCCGACTGCTTTTCTTTGCTTATTAGGAAAATACTTCTGCTATAAGATTATTACAGTGTGCTAATTGGGTGAGATTTATTCTCAAACCCCATAGTGATACCTAACGCTCACGCTAAACTCTTACTCCCGGGATGGCAAAATATAATATATTGGACCATTACCCTTGTCAGGGTCTTCTAGGGTTTCCTAGTACCGAAACTTATTCCCTAGGCTAACATTATTCATATCATATTATCCAAAGGACATTATCTTAACCAATTTAAGGCGTATGGCCATAACGGCTAATAAGTTTGCTGCCTCTCACAGCGAAATCCTTTTTCATACATCGCACTCTCTTTTTATTTAAATTCCTTAAGGATTCCCCCGTTCTTGCGAGTTCACTCCCAAAATTGTATTCGTATCTTATTTCGAAGTTACTTATAAGCATGTATTAACTAAACTAACATATATCGATTCGAAGCCATTTTCAAGCGTTAATTAACTAAATTAACCTATATCGATTCGAAGCATTATTAGATTATTTTGAAGTTACTTTCAAGTACGAATTAACTAAATTTAACATGCATCGATTGGAAACATTCTGAGGTTCTTTCGAAGCCAATTTCAAGCACGAATTAACTAAATTAACATGAAACAAATTAAAGCGTTGCTTACTCACATAATGCCTAATTTGCTAACCATGCATAATCTAAGCCGAATTTAGTTGAAATAAAACATGCATAATCATTCATCATGTTCGCAATTAATCTAACTAATCCTAAACTGACATGCATCATAACTTAAGGGTTAAAATACTTTTGAAATTACTAATACTTAGGAGGCGAAAAACGCCCACCTGGACTCCAAACTAGAGGACCCGATTCATGGGCTAATTGGGCTCGATTTGGAATTTAAAAACCCGAAATTCGTCCCTCCTCGCTGGTTGCTACTGCTGCCTCATTCTCTTTTCCTTTCCTCTTCCTCTCGACCTTACCCCACCGCCGGAACCGAGCCCAGCCGCCGACAGTGTGGCCACGGTGGTTGTGATACCTTGGGTTTGAAAACCATAACCTTCAAACCCTTGGTTTGCATAACCCTCAGTGGACGCCGGACCTGAACCCACCGGAACCCTCGCCGTCGACCTCCACCGTGACCGTCGTGGTCGCAGCTCCTGTCCTCCTCGCCCTCTCACTCCCTTTTTCTCTCTTTATCATTGCAGTGGCTGCTTCGGGCTGGTAGAGTGCGCACCAAGGCGGCGTTCGCCGTCACCGTCGCCGTCCTCACCTCCCCCCCTCTCCCTCTTTCTCTGGTGGTCGCCGGGCAGGTCGAGGCTGGGGTTTTGAGAACCCCCCTTGCTCGTGTTTTTGGCTGAAGAAAGGGGCTTCGACCCCCTTATATTTTCTTATTTCATTTTTTTGTTGTTGTTTTCGTCAATTGCTCAATCAACTGAAATCGCTAGTCCAATCTCGTACCTCCTATTCTAAGCCCAATCGTTAATACAATCGCTCGTCAATCATTCGTTCCCAAATACGTCAAGGTTCGATTTAATAAACATCGAACTACTTCTAAGGTTGACAACCTAATCGTATTCGGGTTCCTAATCAATTTAGTACTCATTAATAATCCATATTAACACTTACTAAAAGTCATCGAAAGATTTTCAAAACTAATAATAATAGTAATGGTGACAAAAACATTCTTTTTGATAAAATTATCACTCAGATAAGCACATCAATAATAATTTATCTCGTATAGTTAATAAAAATACGATTTTATGACACAAAAAGGCAATACAACCAGCTTAACATAAAATAGGGAACGCGGGCGTTACAATAGCGCAGAGGAATAATTAGGGGATAGGAGCATTACCACTGTCTGCAAGAGCAAGGCTTACATGACAATTTAAGATGGGTTACCAACTGGTCCATCAAAATAGGATCTAAGGTCAGCCATACGTTCATAAGGTTTTAGTTATGCTCATGAGTACTTGGCTGCTATGCATTACATATTAATTAATCATACAAAAATGAAAGTCCAAATACTTATGATGTTACATCGGGCAAGCTATAATCATTTCTCTACATTTAGAACGTCAAAATCGTAAGACGTGAACACAAGGGATCACCACCATGAGCCGCCGGCACTCGAAAAACAGGCATCACAAACTTCAGAGGTTACTTCTTGTTTTTGTTCTATTTGGTTGGCCAAAGAGATACCCTCCCTAAAACTGAAGAAAAAAAAAGAAACATGTTGAACAGTCAGCCAAAACTCAATACATTCACTGCTATAACATAAAAAATAGAGCTTCATGGCAGTTTCTGAGAGCGCACATTTTAATTTATTTTGTTTCAAAACAAAGACGGAGAGAATGAACAGATAAAACTGTAGTCATATTTTTATTACTATTATATGCTTCAGCCCTTATTGTTGGTAGTTACGATCATAGAATCTCCCCTTTCATAAGTGCATACCCAAACCGATCAGGAAGTCTGGTTGACTAAAGCTGGTTGACACTAGCCAGATATACATAATGTAGCTGATATGATATGTATATGTATATACATACATATGCATAAGTATATCTTGATAAATTGGGGGGCTCATATTATTATGTGGCAAAACATAGTATGAAATATTGTCATATTAAAAATGATATATGATTATCTTCATATGAAACATGTGAATTTTGCAGGGGCATAGGCATCAAATATACCTTAACCTTGATCTCCCTTATTGTCACTTAATGATGTGTATTGGTTCAACAATTATTAAAGGATCCTTACCTTCTCATTAAACAATTACTTAGGTAGTCAAAGACTTGATTAGATTCTTCTTTACGAGTTCTAAACTTAATCGCACAATGTTTAAGCGTTTCACTCTTACAGAGTTACAGAAATTCATGTAGTCTAATTTACCTTAGGACATGCTTTGGTCTTTAGTTATATTACCTCTACTGATCATCATATAGCCCAAAGTACCACACAACCAATACCAAATCAAGATTAAAAGTTTACGCGCTCCACGATTTCCCACTCGCTCATACTAGTATTCTGAAGTACATGTACACTCTTTTCTTTTGAGAAACCTTCTCGTTTTATTTTTACCCTTCAATATTCAATGATATTCGTATACCCCTTGACATTTTCTCCTCTTTCTTATTGCTTTATAACACTTCCCATGCTATTTTTAATAAACGTTATCCTTATACATTCAATTTCATCTTGCATCCACTAACTAAAAAAGAAAAGCCGGTACGTAAGTTATATGGAGTACAAGTAAACTCCTAACATAGCCAAGATAGTCATCAAACATGATCTTTTTCTTTTAGTCATGACTTAACATTCAATTTCATCTTGCATCCACTAACTAAAAAAGAAAAGCCGGCACGTAAGTTATATGGAGTACAAGTAAACTCCCAACATGGCCAAGATAGTCATCAAACATGATCTTTTTCTTTTAGTCATGACTTAGTTCTCCTACCTATGCATTTGCCACATTGCCATTACAAATTCTTGAATGTTGTGCAAAATTTCAGGTACAACTTAGAAAATTCATATATTTCACTCCCGATGTGCAAAAAATGCATACAACCCCGATTTCGAAAGCTCTGAACACTACTGTACAACTTTTATTCAAATCAAAATGTGCAAAAACAATAGTAAGAACCTTAAAAATTGACTCGAATAGAAATGCTCATAGTTTTGCACAATAATTGTACGATTTCAGTAAAATTGGCATAATTTGGATTATACATACTCAAATCAAACAAAACTAGATTCATTGGAAAGTTAACTCATGGGGCTACTCCTCAGCCAAAAATCATTACTTTTACATGTACCAATTGATGCTAGTTTTCATCTAAATCTAGCCCTATTTTCAGTTTTTTAAAATTCTTTTTTCACAAATTTAGCACGAGCTAACTCTACGATCTCAAATTCATGCTACATATTTCTTTGATCTATTTCTTCATGCTAACCTCTATCTCCTCATCTCAATTCACATATTTAAGTTTTCTTACAAATTTTTTTATGTTATTCGACTATGTAACTCATTGATTCCACATTCCTAAACCACTCATATTTGGATGAATACATTCTTGTTATCTCATGCCCTTATTTAATTTTTCAAACAAATATCACAAAATACCCACAATTCCCATTGACAGTACAAAGATTTAAAATTGAAAAATTCATTATTAAAACTACAACTAACTTTAATGTCGATTTTTGGAATTTAAAAGCATGATTTTTGAGTGTTAAAAAGAGAAGAGTTTGGAAATTGGGTCTTTACCTCACAAATACAAAAGGAGACAGAAGAACAGGGAGGCGTTGCGGTGGCACGGCTCTCAGCGATTGTGACACTAGTGGCCGGGCGATGGTGGTGGGTGGGCAACCACACTATTAAAAAAGTATAAAATAACGACGGAATTCAGCAACGGACTTAACCGACGATGGACTTAACCAACGACGGAATTGTCGATGGACCATGCAACGAAAAACTGTACTCGAAAAAAGTCAGAGTCAGAGATGGACCTGGCGATGGAAAAACATGTACGTTGCCAAATTTCAGTACTGCTGATGGAATTTCCATCGCCATTTGAAAAAAAATTGAATTATTTTGAAAATGGCGATGGAATTTCCGTCGCCAATAAAAAAAATATCTGGCGATGGATTGCTGGGTGACAGAAATTTCATCGCCCATTCCATCGCAACGTGTTTTAAGTGAACTAGATTTGGTTCACTTTCTTCATTTCCGCCGATCGAAGTTCGCAAACAGAGAGGGAGAGAGAGTCGCCGCGAGTTGCCTGCCTGTCACCGCCCACTTCCACCATCGGCCGCCGCCGTTCCCCACCGGTCACCGTTTGTTTTGAGAAATAGTTGGGTAAATTTCTCAATTAAATCAATTTTAATTTCTTCAAATTTTTGTGTTATATTATTAGAATTTCATAATTAGTTCATATTTTTGTTGACATGTGGTATTTGTATGCAGTTGTTACTCTAGTTTGTTTCAAGAATTTGCTCAATGTGATTTAGGCTTAGGTTTGGTAATTTGAAATTGAAATTTGATTTGTTGATGGAATGGATACTTTTGTTGAAATGTGATCTTTGTTTGAAGTCATTCCTCTAATTTGTTTCAAGATTTTGCTCAATAGAATTTAGGGTTTACGTTTGGTAATTTGAAGATAATATTTGATATGTTGGTGGAATGAAATACTTTAGTTAATATTTTTGTTGAAATGTGATATTTGGATGAAGTTATTGCTTTAGTTTGTTTGAAGATGTTGCACAATATAATGTACATTTAGGTTTGGAAATTTGAAGTTAAAATTTGATTTGTTGGTGGAATGAAATACTTTAGTTCATAACTTTGTTGAAATGTGATATCGGTGTGAAGTTATTGTTCTAATTTGTTTCAAGATTTTGCCCAGTGTAATTTAGGTTTAGGTTTGGTAATTTTAAGTTAAAATTTGATATGTTGGTGAAATGAAATGCTACAGTTTGGATGAGTTATTAGTTTTTTGAAATCTGTAAGAGTATAAGCCAATTTGTAGAAGTTTATAAGTAATATGAATGGTTATTGTTTTTTGAAGTTTTATAAGTAATATGAATAGTTTCCTGAAGTTGGGATAAACATATGTAATATGTAATTGAGTAATTTATATAGTTATTACTATTTAAATTAAAATTAATTCTTATCCAATAATTTATATGGTTATTGTTGTTTGAGCAGAATATAAATGGTCCTCCCCATCATAGGTGGATGTATAATAGATTATTGCCTGATTGTAGGGGTTATACACAAGAATTTCTAGATGGAGTAAACCAATTCGATGAATTTTCACATAAGCAGACAGACTTTCTGAATGGGGGAAAGTATAGATGTACTTGTGCTAAATGCAGAAATCGGGTGTACTTAACAGCTGATGGGGTCAAGATACACCTTATGTATATGGATTTTGTAGAAGGTTATTGGTTTTGGATAAGTCATGGGGAAATAGAACCTTAGCAATATACTTTGGGGTATTCAAATAGTGAAATTTCCAAAGTTAGAGGTTCAAGTCATATTAATAATGACTACAATGAATCCTACGTGGATCGAATGGAGGGCATGGTTGGTGATGCTATAATAGCAAATCAAAAGGCAAGGGAGGAGGAGTCAAGCACTTGCCGAAAACCATTTTATAATATGGTTCAAGCTGCTCAACAACCCTTATATGATGGTTGTTTCAGCTATAATGAACTCTCTGCTGTTGTAAGACTGTTAAGTATCAAATCTAATTACAACATACCACTGAACTGTTTCAATGAAATTGTTCAACTAATGAAAGAGATGTCTCCACCTAACAACCGCGTGCCAAACAGCTATGGGCAAACGAAGAACGTTGTTAAAGATTTCGGCAACGATGCGGTCCAAATTGATTGCTGTCGGAAAGATTGCATGCTACTTTTTAGGGAGCCCGCAAACCTGGATGCGTGCAAGTTTTATGGGCATTCAAGATGGAAGAGGCAAAGATCACAACAAAGGAATCAGAATCCATTGCCATACTCAAGGATGCATTACTTGCCGTAAAAACCTCGGCTTCAGAGGTTGTATGCATCAAGAAGTACTGCAGAGCACATGAGATGGCATTATGAACATCGGCGTGAGGACGGTATTTTATGTCATCGATCAGATGGGGCAGCATGGAAATATTTTGATAACAAGTACCCTGATTTTGCTTCAGAGCCTCGAAATGTGAGGCTTGGCTTATGTGCTGATGGATTTAATCCTTACACTTTGTCTTTAAGATCTTACTTCATTTGGCTGGTGGTAGTTATACCTTATAACCTTCCCCCTGAAATGTGTTTGACCACATCATTTATGTTCCTGACCTGTGTAATCTCTGGCCCCAAAAATCCTAAGAATAACATCGATGTATATTTACAACCTCTCATTGATGAGTTGAAAGAGTTGTGGGATGTTGGAGTTGAAACATATGACATTTCTACAGGGCAGACATTTCAGATGAAAGCTGCACTTATATGGACCATCAATGATTTTTTCACGTATGGAATGCTATCTAAGTGGAGTGCTAATGGGCAATTGGCATGTCCTGTATGTATGAAGCAGCAAAAGGTTTTGAGATTGAGAAATCAAGGTAAATTCTTATGGTTTGATTGTCATCGGTGTTTTCTACTAAGGAATCATGCGTTCAGAAGAATTAAACAACATTTAGGAAAAGTAGAATTGTTATAGGGGGTCTTCCTCGCCGCTTATTTAAGGAAAAACTTTATGCCGGCGTGGAAGATTACCCAATGGTAACTACAAATAGTGACTTTGTCATACCAAGATTTATGAAAAATGAGCACAACTAGACCTGGCAAAACTGACCCGAGACCCGCAACCCGAATCGAACGACCCGGACCCATATCCGACCCGACATCCGAAATATGCTCACCCGAAGTAGACCCGAAACCCGAATTGACCCGACCCGAACCATACCCGATTCGAAACTTTCTACAAAGTTGCTTGTTTTGGCATGACAAATGTATTTAACCAAAAATTGGTTGACCCGAAATAGACCCGACCCGAACCATATCCGACCCGGACCGAAACGATCCGAAATGTCACTTAACCCGAACATAACCCAACCCGAATTTGACCCGATCCGTACCCAAACCAAATGACCCATTCACCAGGTCTAAGCACAACTGAATAAAGAAGAGCATATGCTGGGAGTTGCCTCATTGGCAACACTAATTACTCCGCCATAATTTGGATGTAATGCACATAGAGAAGAACTTCTTCGAAAACATCATTAACACTATTATGGATGTCCATAGGAAAACAAAGGACAATGCTAAATCAAGAATGGATGTTGCAGAAATATATGATAGACAAGAATTATATTTACATCCAGGCCCTAGTGGTAAACCGGTTAAACTAAAACTGAAGTTTGTACTTCCTGTGGATAAACGAAGAGAGTTGTGTGAATGGGTAAAGGAGCTTCAAATGCCTGATGGATATAGCTCTAATTTGAGAAATATCGTGGACCCTAATGAGGCAAAGTTCAACAACATGAAAAGTCATGATTGTCATGTGTTCATGGAGACTCTTTTATCCATTGCATTTGGTGCGCTCCCAGATGATGTGTTAAAACCTCTCATTAAGATAAGTTAGTTTTTCAAAAACTTATGGTCAACAACATTGCGAGAGGATTTGTTGGAGGAAATGCATCGGAACATTGTCATCACTCTCTATAAGTTGGAGACGATTTTCCCTCTTGGCTTCTTCAATGTAATGGAGCACCTGCTAGTGCATTTTGCAAAAGAGGCTCAACTTGGTGGTCCAGTACAATACCAATGGACGTATCCATTTGAGAATTAAAGTAGACTATACTCAATGAAACCTTATCTCAATTCTTATATATACAATCACTTACAAGTGAATGCAATTGTAAATTTGTTAGGTTTTTTGGCCGATTGAAGAAAAAGATAAAGCAATAAGCGTGTCCTAAAGGTTCAATCACAGAAGCATACCTAGAAGCTAAGAGGACATTCTTCGCCTCCTATTACTTCGGCTCTAATGTGCCCTCCATGTGCACTAGATGCAGGAGAAACGAGGATGGCGATGAACATAATAATCATTTCCTAATGCTATCTATGTTTGAACCGCAAGGGACCGCTATTGGTAGGGAAAGAGTAAGGTGTCTCACAGATGCCGAATATATTGCTGCCCATCTTCATGTGCTGTTAAATTGTGATGAAGTTAAACCTTATATTCGGTGAGTGCTACCTTAACTTCCATTTGAGTTTATCATTCGAAACACAAGTATATTAACTAAAATCTTCATAAAATGTGACAGAATTTTTACAGAATATGTCAGAACTGCACGTCACAAAATCAGCGACACTGATGTTGACACCATCATCGAAACTCATTTTGCAGATTGGTTTAGTCAGAATGTAAGTATTACAACTTATTCTTTTATAATTTTAACATAAAAGTTAGGTGCATTGTATTAACTAAAACCACATGTTGTGTCACCTTAGGTGCATTATATTCAACTATTCAACACCCACAAATATTACTAGTTGATACAATTGGCTGCGAAACCAAATTGGTATGTGTCGATGTGGATGGCATATAGAGTTAATGGATTCAAATTCTATATAGAAGCTCGCAGCGTGGGGAAGAAAACATGTAATTGTGGTGTTGGTATTTATGGTATAGGGGAAGGCGATATTGAAAATGATTATTATGGCATACTAAAGGACATTGTCCAAATTGAGTTTATAGGCAAACCACTTAAATGATGTGTGCTATTCAATTATGAGTGGTTTGATCCCACATTGAATCATGAGACACGATCTCATAAACTAAGAAAACTTATTAAGGCGCACCGTACAAGGAGGTACTGAAAGTACAACCTATTCATCTTCTCCAATAACGAATCACAAGTATACTTCATGCCACATGCAGATCGCTTAAGGGATAGGGCCAATTAGCTTGTTGTCATACCAACCAAACCAAGGGTGAGAGTGGATAAGCATTACACTTTACCTACTGCGTACCAACAAACAGACATGACGATAATCGTTGAACCTGTGAATGATGCTATCCCTACATCATTAGTTGATGAAAGTGCACCACAGGAAGAGGTTAATGATGAAATAGGGTTTTCATTCATTTAGGCTAATGTTGAGATAGATGAGGAAGAGGATGATGAGGGTGATAAAGAGGTAGGATGACGGTAATGAAACAGATGAAGTAGAGAAAAATTTGCATTTGTTTGATGATGATGACGATGACGATGACGATGATGAAGATGATGCACATGATTGAGTGCTTATGAATTCTTATGTATTTGAGTACTTAGCATGGGAAACTATTAGTTGTAACTTTACTTTTATTGTATGAATGAATTTTGAAAATATGCGTTACCTACCTATTATGATGTATGAGTAAACAGTTGATATGTACAATTGTTACTTATTTGTATTTGCATTTGTTGTCACCTATTTCAGGTATGGATTTCAGTTCTCATTAAGGTAAGTCCTCCACTCGAGGTAGAGGACGAGGGCGTAGGAGCTCCGTCGTAGATCCAACCGCAATGGACGTCGATCCATCTTTCCCGCAGGTACCTCATATCCGAGTTCAGGCAGGAGCCACAATGGCTGGTTACATACCAGGTCTTTCAGGACCAATGCCTCCCCCATTTGGGGCTTTCCATCATCAGACCTCATGCATTCCCAACCAAAGTGCCATGTACGGTTAATTTGCCTACAACATTCCTCCAAACCCCCTTTTCTCAACACTGTGCAGCCTACTCCCTAACCCATTGACCCTAACACAAATTAGTCCCAAGAAAACATTACAACTGAAGAAAGTGAAGCACAATCTAGTCATTGGAGCACTTGAGCAAAGATTTGAATTGAGCCAGATGATAATAGGTAAGTCTTCAATTGTTATATCTTATGAACTTTAACTATTTTGCATCAAAACTAATTAATTTGATGTGTTATGTTCAATTAGGTTTCTTCCCAATGATGGTGTTGTTAGTAGGATTTCGCTCATATTTCAAAGTAAATATGATGGAACTTGGCCTACTTGGGATAAAGTGCCTAAACCAGTACGGGATTTATAGTTTGGAGAGTTCAAAGTAACTAAAGTCCCAATATATTAACAGTTTGTGTGAACGTGATAGATTACTATTGTATTATTTGATGTGTTTGTTGTTTTCATAATTGCAGAAGTGGTTTACTTGGGATCCGGTCTATGAGGATCGTATAAGAAAAAATTTTTAAAATCCAGGCAATGCACGCTTGAGAGACTTCCTTGGCAGAACAAGAAAGTACAACAAGAAGCCTGTTTGGCTCGGTGATGCTCAATGGAAGGGACTCCAACAATACTGGACGAAAGAAGGTTACAAGAAATTACTTAAAACGGCCCAGAAGAACCGACTGGGTACTCCAAAAAATAGTGGCCCATCTCTCCACACCTATGGCTCGATTCCTATGCATGAGCATAGGAGGCGTCTGGTAAATTTTTTTGCTATATATTTCTTTAACTTCAATACTCTAGCCCACTTTCACTGTGGTTTGGCTTGTTTTTAACATAATTCTGTGTGGCACGTACATAGAGAGAATGACTTGGGACGGAGCCCACAATTGTTGAATTATTCAGCTCCACTCATAAACTCCATGGAAAATAAGATGTCCCTTGGGTGGACAAGAAATCACAACAAACATATGTAAGGGATAAGCTATTCTCAATCTTTATTTATAGTTTAACCTGGACTTGTATGCTTTACTTTTATTAACTATAACATATATGATTTTTTGCATATGTTGTGATATTGTAGGAGTCCTTTAAACGTGAATTTCAAAATGTAATCAACTCTCAAGGGACCAGGGATGACACTTCTCAAGATCCAAACTAGACACTTCCAAACCCAAATGAGTTGTAGGTGAAGACATACAAGAATAAAAAGGATCGTTCTTAGCATTGGCAATAAGGCTATCAACATTAGGGAATCCGGTTACTTCAGTCCCACTCAAAGAGCCGATACAGTTTTCATATTAAATTTTCAATGAACATAGTTATACGATAAGTTAACTTAATTGTAATACTAATGCGTACTTCACATAAATGTCTATCAGCAAGTACCCGGTTATACGCCATCACAACAAGAGCTGAATGACTTAAGGGGTGTGGTAACTAACTTAGGGGGTGAGCTAACTTCACAAGCTGAAAGTTACCGGTTGCTTGTGGAGAAATGTAAGCAACTGGAGGAATCCAACAAAATGCTCACCCAGAGAAACCAACAACTGAGCCAATAAATGATGAGTATCGATCAGCACTTGCAAGTATTCTTCCAAATGCAACAAGCTTCTAGCTCGGGATGTCAGCAACCCTTTACTCATCATTCACAACATAATGACGATGAGGATGACGATGAGGATGAGGAAGATAATGATCCTGACTTTGGTGATTGAGTTGGTTGCAGTTTTTCCCCAATTGGTGGTTCTCCTACTTGGTTCTTCATAGAGTACACCTCTTACTGCTTACTTCCCCTCCCATTTGTGCTTATTTCACTCCCCTTCCCTTGGTGCTTGCTTCTCCCTCTTCTGTAAACTTAACTTCACTGTTAATTAGTAGCAACTTCTAGTTTGTTTGGATTTGTGGTTTGTGATATGTATACACTTTGTTCGGGACTTGTGCTTTGTGAATTGTAAACCCTTAGTTTGAAATGTTGCTTTGTATGTGATATTCCACTTGTTTGTGGCTTGGAATTGTTAAGAACGCTTCGAATGAAGTCATACTCGAAGCTATTGGATGTTGATGGAGTGAATACTCCTTATAAATTTCTTACAAGGATTGAAATGTATGTACTAAAGGATACGATCAAAAATAAGCATTGTTATTTTAAAAAAATTAGAAACCTAGCGATAGAATCGCGACGGAAAAGGGGATTTTCCTTTTTTTCCGAAGCAGAATGTAGCGACGGATTAGAATGGCGATGGAACTTCGGTTGCTTAATCTGTCGCTAGTGGCGACGGAAATTTAATTGGTCGCTGACTTCCCTGCCAATTTATCCCCCACCGTAAAATGGTTTGTCGCAGGCTCCGTCGCTGGATCTGTCGTTAATGGCGACGGAACTATGAAATTTCGTCGCCATCTACTCAGCGACAAGTGAAAATCCAACAACCGTTTTCCGTCACTGAATTCAAAATTTCGTTGCTAATTGGCCTTTTTCATCGCCGATTCCGTCTTTATTTGGACTTTTTTTTGTAGGGGAGAGAGAGATATTAGGGGTGGAGGTTATATATTTGTGCATGGTTTTTAAGGATGTAGGATTATTCAGACTTACCTTGATGCTTAAGCTTTGCCTGGTCTTACCTGTTGATTGTTATCCCCGAAATTGGTGGCTACTAGAGTCAACAGTGAACTCCACGCCCCAAATTTGAATCACAAAGATGACTAGATTTGTGTGAGGGAGAGGGCATAGAGCACATTAGATCTAGGGAACGTTTGCTTTTGAGTTGCGTGTCTTCCCTGATCTAATTACCTCCTTTTATAGTAGCACAAAGCCCGTAACAAAATCATGGAATTGAATTAGCTAATTACTACTGAATTAACCTTTTAACTGCCAAATTAAGGTGATTATGGTGTAATTAGATATGGGATTAAGAGGTTGTTACTCTTTGATCAACAGAAGATAGGGATAATGATTAGGCTGACAAAAATCCATCCGACCCGATTACCCGAATTTGTCCAACCCAAAAAAAATAGAGTACGGTTGTAACACTTTTGTCCAAATTTAAAATTAAGACAATCAGTCATGTCAGAATTAAATCTGGGTCGGGTTCGGCTTTGGACATTCGGGTCCGGGTCCAGGTCCGGGTTTGGGTCTGGGTTCGAATAATCAGATAATTAGTTTTATGTCCTATTTTCGTCCAAATTTCCTATCAAAGTTTATAAAAACAAGTTCAGATAATCGGGTTCAGACATTAAAAAATCATGTGCGGGTTCGGGTTCGGCCACACAAAATTTTGGCCAGAAGGTCTAAAAATTATATCACAAATTCGGACTTCCGAGCAACCGGGCCCAGACATGAGACGTTAGGATTCGGGTCCGAGTCTAGTCAAAGTGTCCGATTTATAATCTGAAGGGGTTTCGGGTATGAAGTTTTTGTCCGAATGTCTGATTTGTCTGGACCTGAATCGACTCGGACCCGAATTTTTGCCAGCCTTAATAATGATGGTTTTTAATTTTCTCTCTCCTCTTGCCAAACCTGTTATTTATCTTTGTTTTAGTTTTTATTTATAATGTTTTGATTGATATATATGTATATATGTATATGTGTACATATATATATATATATACACACACACACACACATACACATATGTTTATATATATATATATACTATATATATATATATATTATTATATATAATTATATAATATATATATATAATAAATATGTGTCTGTGTGTGTGTGTGTATATATATATATATATATATATATATTATATTATATGTCATAATATATGTGGTATTCGCACACATATGTTTGTCATGTATGTATGTATGTAAGTACATGTATATGTATACATATAAAAGTATAAAATACCATTTGGGCACAACGCAAAACTGGCTTCAAAATCTTCAAGGCTTATTACATCAACCAATTATTTTATGTCGCAACTTTGATTCAAGCTTATTATTATTATTATTATTATTATTATTATTATTATTATTATTATTATTATTGTCGTCGTCGTCGTCGTCGTCGTCTTCTTCTTCTTCTTCTTCTTCTTCTTGAGTTTGTAGTGATTTATCTTATTTATAAAATTTATCTTATGCATTTACATGTTTTGCTTAGTTTGTCTCACCATGCACATCTGTCGCATTAGCATTAATTTAATCATTTAGTGGTGCATTGGGGAGTGCAAGGCTCATGCATTTCCTCTCAAGAATCTATCAAATAGCCTTTGCATCAGAAACCATATGGGATACCAAGTTTCTCAGTACAATTTGGTACCCACGGAAGTGGTGCACTACCCACTATTTTCATGCTGGAAAAATTTGCTGAAACAGTTCCTGATAAGGATGGGGAGACTTATGGGAGCAAATTTAGAGCACACAAGGATTTCTTGATTGAGTGGGAAGCTCCCCTGATTGGATAGGTGCTTCTAAACACCCATGGAGCAACGAAGGATAGCCCAGGGATAGCCGCAGGGGGTGGTGTCATTTGCAGGGACTGAGGCGAGCGGCTAAGGGAATTTAGTGAGAACTTTAGGATCGGTTTTTCAGTAAAGGCTTGAATGAAATTAGTGTTTAGGAGTCTTTGAATAGCGAGAGACATGGACCTAAAGAAAGTATGGATTAAACTGGACTCAATGATCATGATGGGCGTGCTGTGTGGAAATGGCACATAGAGTCAAGAACACAAACCACTTATTACTCAGTGCAAAGAGCTGATCATGCAAGAAGGTTAAGAAGTGAAACTTTCACACTGCTATTGAGAGGCTAATCAAGTTGCTGAAAAGTTAGTGAATCCAGAAATTGAGAAGTGTATAGTTTTTTTTTTCTCCCTTTAATTCTCCTCTGAAGGTATTCGGGATATTTTGCATGCAGATGTTGCAAGTGTCACTTGGCCGAAGAACTTAATTAAGCAATGATATTTGTCTCGAGTCGTAGCCCCTCTTCTACACCAAAAAAAAAAAGGAATCAATCACCTGTGGATAATTGTATGACTCAAATCGTCTTTTGCATTTTGGATGATTATAAAAGCAGAAACAATGTGATGGAAGCTCATAGGTAGGTTGTTTGCTCAAAAATATCATTGTTGTAATAGTTGTTTGTTTCATTTATGTATTATATTGAAACAAAAATAAAAAGTTGATATCACATTGATGTAACTTTGGAAAGTGAATTGGGAGACGAAATTACAAATAGATAGGTGTACGAGTTAGAAATTAAAATATGTGCTTCCACTATGCCCGATTGACAAATAGGTATTACATACCCCTCTAGTTGGAGAGAGATTTGATGAAGACGTTTATTTTTGGCTTTCTGTAACAAACAACAACCTCGGAAGATCTATTTCAGGCCGCCATCCTGTACGAATAGTTCGACTGGTTTGCTAGGTATTTACTTTTTATTTCGAAACTAGTTATCGATATTTTTTCCTTGTTTTAAGAAATCTGAATCTTAGTATATTAATGGAAACTGGACCGGGGAATTGGAACAGGATTCTAATCCAGGAACCCTTCCTAGCCAATGCACATGATCCAGACAGTTATACTATCTTGGATTAGAACCCTTTTTCCAAAAAATAAAATAAAGATAATAGTAAAAAGATGAAAGTAATAAAATTAATCAGTAGAGTAGCCAATGAGTTTTAGGAAAAACTTACAAGTCGCAATCAGTCTTTGAAGCGAATAATTACCAATGAGGGCAACTAACTTCACTTCAAAAAGGTTTTCGAAAGATCACTGAGTAATACCTAGTATGGGGAACATCATGACTCCTTAGTCTCAAGTCGAGGATCAAAATTTGGGGACAAAGGTGCGATGATGTGATGGGATGCATCCCATCACCGCCTATCATCACAGAGGGTTTCTACTATTCAATATAGAAAATTAAATCTTAATTACAATATCACACAATTATGCAATACACAAGCATCAATCATATTAAATAATGCAAATCAAAATGTACAATTTTTAGCCCAATAAATTCCAAAATAAAACAAACAATTACAGTGGACTGGGAACTACATAAAGACTAGATCTTTGGTGTTAAATCAATCTTATATAAGATTTTGATGATTACAACCCAAATGTGCTAATTATGCTCAGCTTGAGTTGACTGCTAGAATCATGTGATAAGACAGATTGCAAACATCCTGGAAATCAGTTCGAAATATTATGTTTGAAGCTATGTGATAAAATTGTATGTTGAAAGCGACAGAAGTTGCAAACACCCTGAAGAATAGGTCAAAGAAGCTGCAATCATCAAAGTCGATATATGTGCACATCATCAGCAGAGTACAAGAGCCTTTAGAGTCTTAGAGCTAATTAATGGCTATATTTGTCTAGATTCTTGTTAATATGCCAAAGAAGAACTTGACTTAACACTGTCCTTGAAGGAACTATTTAAGCTGACTCAAAACACTGCTCAAAACAATTGAACAAACAGGTCTGCAGTGCTCTGAGGGCAGTGAGTGCAAAAATCGATTTTCAAAGATTTTCAAGAGCTTTCCTACTGCCAAAATTTCTAATATATTTAGGATC
Organism: Carnegiea gigantea; assembly: GCA_029747015.1. Classification (NCBI taxonomy): domain Eukaryota; kingdom Viridiplantae; phylum Streptophyta; class Magnoliopsida; order Caryophyllales; family Cactaceae; genus Carnegiea; species Carnegiea gigantea. The sequence continues at coordinate 24,818 of JAKOGI010004286.1, forward strand.
GATTTTCTGATAATATTGTGTTTTAGAAAGACTACTTTCCTAAATAATATTAATTTCCTAAATGATTTTTCAAAAGATTTTATCTTATCCTTAATAGATATGATTTCCTAAAAAGATAATTTCTTGAAGGATTTAATTCCTTTTAAGATACTGAGTATTTTCAGAGTTATTATGGAAATCAAATCCTTGCTTTTTCATGGGTATGTAAGCACTCGCTTCTCATCTCTTCAATACACGATTTTTCAAGGTAAACATCGAGTTTTTGTAAGCTTATTCTCTGAGTGAAAAACCTTTAAGGAGTGTGCTAAATTGAGTCATTCTTTCTGGCATAATTGGGTTTGTAAGTGTACCTTACATTCAGCTTGGTTAGAAGCATAAAAGTAAGGTGGTTTTCTATCATTTTTTGTCATCAGTTAAGTCTAGAGTGTGTCCAAGTCTTGGAGATTTTTGGACGTGTTGTGTGACTCATTCTCAGGTGGAGAATAGTTACGTGTGTGTAACTAGAGTCTCGAGGGAGACTAAGTTACGTGTGTGACATTGTTACGTGTGTTACATAGTGTAACGAACTTGGCCCGCATTAGTAAAAGTGTTTGTTGAAATCCTACTAAGGTAGGTCGTGGTTTTTACACCTCCATTGGGCCAGAGGTGAAGTAAAATCTTGTGTCTCCTTTACTTTCACATTCAAAGTTTTGTTTCTGCCTTACTATAAACACCTCTCCCAACAGGTCTAACGAGTGTTCTAAAACAGAAAGAAAAAAATTGAAAGGCACAATTCACCCCCCCTCTTGTGTCCTTGTGTGCCTTAAAACTTAACAATTGGCATCAGAGAAGGTTCTCATAAATTAGGCTAATACCTAGAGAGATCCTGTAAGAATGAGTACACCACAAGGAATCTTGGAAGGTCAATCTGTTACCAGACCTCTATACTTCAATAGACAACACTACAGTTGGTGGAAAAATCGAATGGAGAACTATGTCCAAGCTGAGGATTATGAGTTGTGGATGCTCATTGTGAATAGTCCTTACATTCCAGTGAAAGTCACAACTGATGGGAGGACTGTTCCTAAGGAGCCGAAGGAATTCGACTCAGATGATTTTAGAAAGATGGAGAAAAATGCCAAAGCCAAGAAGCTACTATATTTTAGACTCGGACCTGATGAGTACACTTGCATCTCCGAGTGTGAATCCGCAAAAGATATATGGAATGCCCTTCAAGTAGCTCACGAAGGAACCAATCAAGTCAAGCAATCCAGGATCGAGCTGCTGGTGAGGAAATATGAGCTATTCGAGATCAGTGATAAAGAAATAATCATGGACATGTATACTCGATTCACCCATATTACTAATGAGTTAAAATCATTGAAAAAATCCTTTACCACTGAAGAGTTGGTTAGGAAGATCCTATAAATTTTACCTCATTCATGGGAATCAAAGGTCATTGCAATCCAAGAAGCAAAAGAGATGAATGAGATTTCCTTAGATGAGCTTATTGGGAAATTACAAACATATGAACTAAGGAGAAACTCTCAGATGAAGGGAGAAGTGAAGAAAGATCATGGGCTTGCACTAAAGGCAAGGGAAAGTGATAGCTCAGATTTTGATAAAGAAGGAATGGCCATGATTGCACGAAAATTCAAGAAATTTTTCAAGAAGACCGAAAGCATATAGAAAAAGAGCAACACCAGTAAGGCCAAAAACAGTGGCCTAGATCAGTTCTCAGGATGTTTCAACTGCGGAAGGTAAGATCATGTAATGAAGAATTGCCCCTTGTTGAAGGAAGAACATGGGTCAGAACACGTTTGAACCAGAGGCAGAAAAACTCAGTTCACTAATGCTGAAAAATGATTCACCAAAGCAATGATAGTAGCTTGGGGAGACACCTCAGAAGAAGAAGAAGAAGACTCTCAGGATGAAGAAGAAGTAGTGGCTCTCATGGCTCGAAGTGAATCTGGCTCAGACTTTGATAGTGAAAGTCTCAAAAAGGAGGTACATAATCTTAGCAAGAAAAGACAATGGTAAGATGCTTGAAAATGAACCACTTACTGAAGTTATTGGTAAGGAAAGTGGGCAGGAAGTAGACCAATCAGGGAGAAGCCTAGCTGACCCTAATATGGGCTGAAACCAGCCCACTCAATCCCAGACTTCTCTGACTGATCTGGGAATAGGCTTTTGACTTGATACCACACCTGTTCCTGCAAACAGCCAGAAGAAAGTGAAAAGGGGATCTATGGATCTTTTCACTTCATGACCCTGGAAACACCAAAGCTCGCACCCCCTTGACCAAATTATTTCTGATATTAATACAGGGGTGCAGACCAGATCTAAGCTCAGAAATTTTTATGCTTTCTATGCCTTTATCTCACATCGAGCCTAAAAATGTTCATGAATCTCTTGCAAATTCTGACTGGGTTATAGCCATGCAAGAAGAGCTTCATCAGTTTGAAAGAAACAAGGTCTGGCATCTTGAACCACAGCCTGAGAATAGAACAATTATTGGAACCAAGTGGGTGTTCCAAAATAAGTTGGATGAGTTGGGAACAGTCACTAGGAACAAGGTCAGGCTGGTGTCCAAGGTTACAATCAAGAAGAAGGGATTGATTATGAAGAAACGTTTGCACCTGTCGTAAGGTTAGAGGCTATTCGAATCTTAATAGCCTTTAGAGCCCACATGGAGATCAAGTTGTATCAAATGGATGTCAAGGGTGCCTTCCTCAATGGATATCTTAAAGAAGAGGTATATGTAAAACAACCCCCTGGTGTTAAAAGTCATGATTTTCCTAACCATGTTTTCAAACTTAATAAAGCACTTTATGGTCTAAAATAAGCTCCTAGAGCTTGGTATGAACGATTGTCAAGTTTCTTAATTGAGAATGATTTTCAAAGAGGCAAGATAGATAACACCTTGTTTCTCAAATCTAAGGGGGAACATGTGTTGATTGTCCAAGTATACATCGATGACATTATATTTGGTGCAACCAACAATGGTTTATGTGATGAATTTTCAAAATTGATGAGAACTGAGTTTGAGATAAGCATGATGGGCGAGCTTAATTTTTTTTTTAGGCTTGCAAATTAAACAAACCTCAAACGGAACTATGATCCATCAACAAAAATATGTCAACGAACTACTTAAGCGGTTTGGGATGGAATCGGCTAAGCTCATGGACACTCCTATCTCTCCTTCTACTAGATTGGTGATGGATGATAAAAGTCCTTCAATTAATGAAAAATCATATAGGGGTATAATAGGGTTACTCCTATACCTAATCGCTAGTAGACCTGACATTGTTTTCAGTATTGGCCTGTGTGCCCGTTTTCAGTCAAATTCAAAAGAAACACACTTGAAAGTTGTAAAAAGAATTTTTAGATATTTGAAAAACACATCTGATCTGGTACTATGGTATCCATGTGGATGCAACTTTGACCTCATTAGATATGCTGATGCTGACTATGCTGGATTTCTAGTTGACAGAAAAAGCACCTCAAGTATGGCTACTTTTCTTGGGCCCTGTTTGGTCTCTTGGTCTATAAAGAAACAGTACTCAGTTTCCATGTCTACAGTAGAAGCCGAGTGTGTAGCGGCTGCTTCTTATTGTGCCCAATTGTTGTGGATACGGTAACAACTCAAGGATTTTGGTGTTGACACGGGATGCATTCCCATATTTTGTGATAATACAAGTGTAATTAACATTGTCAAAAATCCATGTCAACATAAAAGAACTAAGCATATTGATGTTCGCCATCACTTCTCAAGAGACAATGTTAAAAAGGGCTTGATTTCAATGAATTTTTATGCCATTAATAAACAACTTACTGATATTTTTACCAGGGCACTATGTAGAGATCAATTTGAAAGGAATAGGCTTGAATTGGGTTTGATTAAAAGAACTTGAATGAACTTCATCAACCCCCAATGATTGACTAGTAAGGTCTTAGGCCAAATAAATTAATTCAAAGGATGCATTCAACTTGTTGTGCAGTTAATTGCATATGTGTAGAATCTGATATGGCTAACAGTCGTTGAGGTCGAATGATGCTGCTCTTATTATCCTGTGATAACGAATATATAACAGTCAAGAATAGGTGCTAAGAACAGGTCGAACCACTGGTTGTATCATATGCTATCAAGATACTACATCCTTACGTGTATTAGGAATGGGATTTTTCTTTTATTACACCTCCTCTAAAAATTGCAGCTTTTCCCAAGGTATAATGATTTCTTGGCATGCAAATTCCCTCTCTCTCTAAAATCGGTGGGCTGAAAAAAAGGGGGGAAGGATTTTTTTTAGAATTATGGTTAACCCTTTTCAAACCACTTTCCATTTCCTCAACCATCTTCTCTCCTCTCCTTAAGCACCCCGTTCTCACTCCTCTTCCTAAAACCCTCAAAACCCTAACCCCTTCCTTCCTCAAGCTCTCCAATGGCATGAATTTCGGGCAATGGCCAGTTCTCACATCGTAAATCACGGCACCCCCACTCACTTCGAGTCGTGCAATCAAGACAACAAGAAGGGATGCCGCTCGATTTAATTACGGGGTCATCATTATCGTCAGCTGTAGCTACTCTGACACCCACGTATGGTCTTTCTCCCTTCATCATTCAATTTCTAAAAAGTGTTGATTTGAGGTTCATAGGAATTGAACTTAAGGCCATACCCCCTATTAAGTCAGTTTTGGGATGGGATTTGGTGTTGTATGAACCACATATGATTGAGCCGAAATTCCTTGAAAATAGTGGAGAATTTGTGATTGTGGAGGATTGGGTTGAAGAGCCAAACTTGAATGATGATCGTGTGTGTGATATTGAAG